>CAUYRT010090894.1:0-44916 GCA_963574885.1 Lepilemur ruficaudatus | reverse complement strand
GAGCCAATGCTCACTGACCATTCCAAAAATCCTAGGGCCCTTAAGAATTATGCTAAATCTACTCTGCCTGTGATCTATGAATGGAACAACAAAGTCTGGATGACAGCACATCTGTACACAGTATCGTTTACTGAATATTTTTAAGCCCACAGTTGAAAACTACTGTTCAGATAAAGAGATTCCTTTCAAAAGATCATTGCCAATGTTCTTGGTCACGCAAGAGCTCTGATAAAGATGTACAAGGAGATTAATGTTTTCATGCCTGTTAACACAACTTTCATTCTACAGCCCATGGATCAAGGAGTAACATCAACTTGCAAGTCTTACTATTTAAGAAATGCATTTTGTAAGGCTGTAGCAGCCACAGATAATGTTTCCTCGGATGGATCTGGGCAAAGTAAATTGAAAGCCTTCTGAAAAGGATTCACCATTCTAGATGCCGTTACAGAAATAGCAAGAGAACTAGAATTAGAAGTACAACCTGAAGATGTGACTCAATTGCTCCAATCTCATGATAAAATTTGAATGGCTGAGGAGCTGCTTCTAGTGGAAGAGCAAAAAAGTGGTTTATTGAGATGGAATCTATTCCTGGTGAAGATGCTGTGAACATTGTTGAAATGACAACAAATCATTTAGAATATTCCATGAACCTAGTTGATAAAGCGGCAGCAGATTTTGAGAGGATTCACTCCCATTTTGAAAGAAATTCTACTGTGGGCAATTTTTTCTATATATTTCAGTTGGCCAATTAATTTCTTTCTATTTTTTTAGTAGTGACAGAGTCTCGCTCTTGCTCGGGCTTGTCTTGAACTCCTAAACTCGAGCAATCTGCCCACCTCGGCCTCCCAGAGTGTTAGGATTACAGGCGTGAGCCACCATGCCCAGCCTTATGTTGAATTTTTTAAGGAGTTTCTGTACTGTTCTCCATGTACTAATTTACATTCCCACCAATAGTGTGAAAGTATTTCCTTTTATGTTTACATTCTCTCAAACATTTGTTATCTTTTGTCTTTTTGATGACAGCCATTCTAAAAGTTGCCTACTATTTCTATTTTTTCAAAGCATGTGTTTCCTCCCAACATATAATATTTATTGTTTGCTTGTCTCCTTCTAGACTCTAAGTACTATGCAGCAGATATAATTGTCTATTTTGTTCACTGCTTGAATCCCAAGTACCTAAAATAGTGCTGGATGTACATTAAGTGCTAAATAAAAGTGTCTAAGTGAATGAATTGAACAATCCCTATAAGGGATACCTAATTTGTTAGATTGACACCATATGTTCAATTTTTATAAACTAGTGAAGGCAGTAATGACAGTTAAATCATTAAGCTGAAAACAGAAAACAGTATAATTCATTCAGTTACCATTGTTAATAGAAAAAAAGCCAAACTTTGTAAAATAATTTTAAAGAGATATATTCTGATCCGAATTTGAGAATCAAGACCCAGAGCCACACTCAAGAAGCTTGAGCAAGTGGTCTCACTGTGGTTGGATTACAGTTTGGTTTTATACATTTCAGGGAGACAGGGGTTATAGGCAAAGTCATAAATCAATATGTGAAAGGCATACATTGGTTTGGCCTGAAAAGGTGGGTCATCTCGGGGTGGGGGGGCTTACAGGTTATAGGTGGGTTTAAAGATTCTGTGACTTGTAATTAGTGAAAGACATGAAGCTTTGTTTAAAGGCTTGGGATGTTTTAACATAAGGAGCAGTTTATCAGAGATAAGCCACGGGACATATATTTGTTGTGTAAATTGAGGGCCTGCAGGTTTGTCTTGCATACCCTTAGGCCTGTTAATGGGTTACAAAGGATATCTCCAAGAAGGGAGGGGGTCATGATGAGGCATGTCTGACCTCCTTCCTCCTGGCAGGCAATGTAGTTTTAGGACATTCCTTTGGCCATGAGGGGGTCCATTCAGTCAGCCAGTGGGGGTTGAGCTGTAAGATTTTATTTTAGTTCACACAGTGTATTATTGGATGTGCTTTCATTCATTTATTTATTTCAAAACAGTTATTCAATGCTTACAAGTTACACTTCAGCATCGTTTATATAGCTATATCGATCCATATACACAAGAACATATGCATCATTTATGGACACTTAGACAAAGGCACGCATGCAAGAAGCAAAGAGGGGAAAGAAGGATCGTAGTAAAAGGAAAGTGAGAATAAAATGGAGACAATCATGGGCTAGTTTGTGGGGTGATAGGACATTAAGTGGTTTGCGGGGAGCTGAAGAACAAGAACAACAAAAAAATGAGAGGTGACATCAGAGAATTATCAGGAAATATTTCACCTGGGTCGCTCATGAACCTTAACTTTGGTCAGGTAGGGTAGGTTAGCCTCACTTCACATAAACCCCACTCCCTTTATTTCTGCTCCTGAGATTCCCATCTATTCAAAACCTGAGATTTTAATACCAATCTTCTTTCTCCCAAGGTACCACATCTCCTGGTTTCATTAAACTGCTATAGTGCATTTCCTGAAACTCAAAAAAAAAAGGTATTTGGTTACTTTCTTAACAAAATAAAAATGAAATATCAGACTGGTGCTTTCCTGCAACTGTTAGCCTACATATTCTCACAGGCAATGAGTTCTCAAACCAAACAGGGGAGCTGCCCCCTTGGTTTTCTTTTCGTGCTTTCCGTTTTTTCGTTTCTCTTCTCTACATGAGTTATTTTTAAGTAGAAGTGGCATTCATTTGTGTGCATTCTTGAGCATTATGCAATAATTAATTTGTATCAGGCTTTCCAAATTAATTATGTTTATAGAATTACTTCCAAGTGGGAGTTTTCACATGACTTTTAAAGTAATTGTTAAAATTGCAAGCTTTCCTGTGTTTTCCAAATTACTAGGATTTCAATCCAGTGTGCATTCTTATATCTGTAAAGTCCATATCCGGTGTGCTTTATTATGAGAGAAATGAAGGCATTGCCACATTCTGTACATTCATAAAGTTTTTCTCAGGAATGAATTCTTTCCTGTATTCAGGTGGAACTGGAACTGAGGGCCTAACCACATATTTACATTCATAAGGATTTTCTTCACTGTGAGTCCTTCCACGTTTTCAAAAAGAACTTGAAAAACTGAAGGCTTTATCACGTTTCTTACAGTCATAGAATTTTCCCCTAATGTGAATACTTTCAAGTCTTTGAAAGCAACTGGGACTTTTTAATGCTTTAACACATTTTTTACATTAAAAGGGTTTCTCTCCAGTATGAGTTCTTTCATGTTTTCAAAGGGAACTGGAAAGAGTAAATGCTTTACTACACTTCTTACATGCATAGGGTTATTCGCCACTATGAACCCTTTATGTCATTAAAAGGAATTAGGACAACTGCATGCTTTATCACAACCCTTAGACTCATAGCTTTTCTCTCCAGTGTGAGCTCTTTCACATATTTGACAGGTATTGCAAAAACTGAAGGCTTTACCACATTGTTTACATTTATAGGGTTTGTCTTCTGTGTGAGTTATCTGTTGTATTCAAAATGAAGTGAGAGAATCAAAGTCATTGCCACACACCATTCATTTATAACATCCATTTCCAGGGTGAGTTACCATGTGTCTTCAAACACTCGTGAGGGAAATAAAGGCTTTCCCACATCATTTACATTAAATGGCTCCTCTCCACATTCCTCACACTTATATTGTTTGTGTCCGACATGACATATGATGTGCCTATTTATGGACGAATGACACATGAAGACTTACACATACACTGCATTCACATGGTTTTACTCCGGTAGGAATTTTCTTGTTCAGATTAAAATTTGGAATCTGGTTCTTGAAGGTTTCCTGCATCATATCTCTGCAGAGATTCTTCTGAGAAAAATCTAGCAAAGCCCACTTCTCCTGGGTGAAGTTCATGGCCATATCCTCAAAGGCCATTGAGTCCATTTCCTGGCTTCTGGGGTGTTCCAATGTCCTTCCTGTAGATTTCTCAGTATTTGTAAGTCACAGAGCAATAGAGGCTTTGACAGAGCCATCTGGGTCCTCCAGGAGTAGAAGAGACAGAGCAGTGGAGACAGAATGCCCAGAAACTCTTATATTTCTACTCACAACCCTGACGCACATCTAAAAAAATCCTTAGAGTACATTTCTCTAGTTTTGAACACAATTGGATCAATCTGTTCCATGATCAGAAAATGAATTTCTGAATTTTGAAAGATTTTCCCAAATAAGACTAAAATACAAAATGTTTTCCATTGCTTTCTGACCCTTCATCAGGAAATAATTTTGCCATGTTATCTCAAATTCTATCACCCAAGCTTTCTAGCTGAGCTTTTATTATATTTACTCTCTCTCTCTCTATATATATATATATATTTTTTTTTTTTGAGACAGAGTCTCACTCTGTTGCCCGGGCTAGAGTGCTGTGGCGTCAGCCTAGCTCACAGCAACCTCACACACCTGGTCTGAAGGGATCCTCCTGCCTCAGCCTCCCGAGTAGCTGAGACTACAGGCATGCGCCACCATGCCCAGCTAATTTTTTCTATATATATTTAGTTGGCCAATTAATTTCTTTCTATTTTTTTAGTACAGACGGGGTCTCGCTCTTGCTCAGGCTGGTTTCGAACTCCTGACCTTGAGCAATCCACCCACCTCGGCCTCCCAGAGTGCTAGGATTACAGGCGTGAGCCACCACGCCCGGCCAGCAATTTACTCTATATTTTTAAAGATCACTTAGAGAGCATGTAAGATGTCATAAATTGGTGACCAGGCTAATAAAACAGTACTATTAGTTAACTAAGATTACACAGCTCATGTGTGCTAACTTTACTGAGGGATTGACTGAGCGCCAAGTGATTATACTTTGCTCTGAATAATATTATATTTTCAATATTACAGATCTAAACAACAAACATATTGTATTAAATGAAACATATGTTTAAGGAAACATGATGTATTGGAAAGAGCTCTGAAGTCAGACAGGCTTGAATTTGAATCCCTTCTCAGCTATTTAGGAGCTGTGTGGCCTTGGGAAAGTGCCTTCACTCTCTGAACCTCAGTTTCTTCATGTGTTAAATGGAGGTGATATTATCTACTTCATCAGGGATTTTTTGTAAAAGATAGTAATCAATAGGTGTTCCATACCTAAATATCAATTATTTTTTTTAATATCAATTATCATTTAAAATGAACTTACGTGTGAATGAATACATTTTGCAGTTTAGAATCCATAGTAATTATACCTTTTAGGAGATCTTTAATGAATGGGCTAGTATAGTGGCTCATTAATTCAAAAATTATTTATTGAGCACCTATTCTAGCTGAACATTGTCCTGCATATTTTGGGGGATACAGCGCTCTAAAGGAACTAGTAGGATAGAGTAAACTGCTGTAACAAATTAAGCCAAATAGGTAATGGTTCAAACGCAACAGAGGGTCAATTCTTGTTCATGTAGCAATCCTAGATGAGCATTCAAGTAACTAGGTAGCCTTTCTATTTTCAACACGTAGTTTCCCATATTGATTTGGTTGTCACCATTTCAAATGAAGGTAACGAGGCAAATGAAGCTTGGAAGTGCATGTGTGGAGGTTCTATGGGCAAGTTCTGGAATTGACACATGTAACTTCTGCTACCATTCCACTAGAGAGAACTTAGCCAGATGGTTTAACCTGACTGCAAGGGAGGCTGGGAAATGTAGTATAGGTGTATGCCCAGTAAAAAGGGCAGAACAGAGATTGGTAGACAGTTTTCAGTCTGCAATAGATTTTTGGAGAAGAAATATAAGAAAGAAAACAAAGGTCAGTGTGTATAGGGAACTGGAATTCATATAAAGGCTGGGGGGCACACAGGCACATTTCTGCTCTTGGAGGAAAGTCTCACGATACAGATCAATGTATTTGTATATCTTCCAATATATTATAGCCCTATATGTACTTTTACTTACTTTTATTCATTCGAACTGTTCTTTTCCAAAGGGATCATGGGAGAACCTCCTACTAAAGCAGATGATTTTCTTATGGCCTGACAAGTTTTGTATTTCTCTCTCTCTCACTCCTGCTTGCTCTTTTTTTCCCAATCCCATCCTTAAATCAGAGGGGCCTTAAAAAGAATTAATTCTCTATGTAGTCTGTCTCCCCTCCCATATTTCCCAAGGCCATCTTGGTTGCCTCCTATAGTTCCCTAGAGCAATGTGGCAGAAGTATCTGCCCCTGCAATACATACTGTGCCTCTGGAAAAGCAGGGGAAAGCCAACTCCAAGGGAATACACACACACAGAAAGAGAGAGACACTTCCTGAATAGTTAGATTCTGTGTAACTTTAAAAAGCTTATTTTCAAGCCAGTATCACAGATCTGATAATCATATTTCACTGGAAAAGAATCCAAGAATAAGCTAGCAATCAGGTGATCATAGATACAAAAAGGGTTTCCTAAAATAGATAAAAGTCCTCTTTTCCTGAATGCAGTGGTCAAATCAAGTCCCCCGTGGGAGAGGTTCTTATGTTGGTGTTTGTAGTTTGGATTGATTAGAAGAGTCTTTTATTATTATTATTAATTCAGCAGATTACAGGGGTACAAATGTTTAAGTTACATATATTGCGTTTGCCCCACCTGAATCAGAGCTTCAACCACGTCCATCCCCCAGACAGTGTGCACCACACCCGTTAGGTGTGAATGTACACATTCCCTCCTCCCACCTCCCACCTCCCACCTGCCCGACACCAGATGAATGTTACTACTATATGGAAGAGTCTTTATTCAACTGCGACTGGAATTATAGCTCTCAGTTAAGATTGCAAACCTGTCCCTGCTTGTGTGTGTGTGCACATTTAGGTATTGTCCACCCACACACATACACACATATCCACCATATTTCGCTTTGACAGTCCTGGTGAGAGTACTAATATCTTTTGTGAACTGGCCATGTACAAAGCCTGGTCAGCCTAAGGTAGCTGGCAAAATGAGGTTTGGGAGGGAAGGAGATATAAAAGTGAAAGTATGAAAGTAAGGGCACAAAGAATACCCTTATAGAAATGGTAAAGCAAATGCCATTAAATCATTAGGAATTCATTCTTCGGGCCTATAAAGCATTCTAGAGTGGGGTAGACTTTTACTAAAATGCAAAGACCTATGGGGGGGATTATATTTTTAGATGTGCCCACTAATATGTCTATTAGAGGAAATAGCTGACAGGACAGCAAAGGGTAAGGCTCTATAAAAAGGAAAATCAGAATAGACCTGAAGGGGAGGAAAGAGCAAAAGTAGGATGATGGGGTTGGGAAGAGAGCCTGAACAAGAATAGAAGCTACCAAAGATAAGTATTTGTCTGCTTCATAAATTTGACTGGGTCCATATCCAGATGTTTTACTGCTTCTGCAATTTCCTCATGTTATTTTATACTTCTTTTCCTAGTTTCTATTCTTTAATTCCTAAATCAGATCCAGGGTTGATCTAGCAGATTGAAAAACATAGAGTTAGTGTGAAGTTTCTGGGCACAAATAGAAGAAGTATACAAGAGTATAAATTCAAGTTATAAACAAAAGAAATGGGAAGTATAGACAGATATGTATTAATATTACGGCTCTTTCTTTTTTTCTCATTAGACCATTTCAATTTCAGTTTGTTTTCTCACCCCAAGTAACAGAATCAAAATTACATTACACTAGCTTTAGAATAGAAGAAACTAGGAGATAGTCCAGGGAAAGGACATTTAAAAAATCAAAAGTATCCAGGAAGATTGAGTTATAAATCCTGCCCACTACAAAATATAAATAAAATTAAACAAAGATAAAATTGGCAGTGGAATTTTCCAATTAAAGAACTTGCTTTGAATTAGTGAAGAAAAAAACACCATATCATAAAACTTCTGAATATCCTAGAACTCTTGAGGTTTTAAAGTTTCATAAATCTATCATTTCTGTTAAAAATATTTTCAAAATGATCAACACTTTATAGCTTAAAAATTTCTTATTCCACTTTCCTAGGAATATATAAGATAGACAGCTTTGTTTACATGTTATCACCTGAAAAAACATAATGAAAACACAGATCTTGTTAACAACGCCTTCTTTACCCTTGTTAAAATACTGCACGTACTATATTATTCTTGAAAGGCACAGATCATGGCCATAATTACGGAAATGTTCTTAAGAACCCGGAGTCTTCTTGAATGTTGTTTATTAGTGCGCAGCCAGCTGTGTATGCTGCTCTATGTCATATTTTTGGCTTATTTTCTCTCTTTATTCATTCTTTTTTTCTCCTTGAGGGGATTTATTTTTAGAATCTATTGAAATTAGAGAGTTCTGTGGAATTGGATATAATAAATTAAAACAGCTTGATAGAAAAACAAAGAAATTCACGAAAAATTAAACACTTGATTTATTTTTGCTGGGAGTAGTGTAAAAAACCCTTGGCTTCTAAGGAAGAAGAAACATTTTATCTAATTGAACCTTGCAATTCCTTAAAAGTTAAGAGTTAATCTGTGCATTGATTATTCTTATTTGGCTTAGAAACTAAATAGCTAAAGTGACTTCATAAAGCATACCAAAGAGTAGTACACAAATTCTTTGAGAACAGATCTTTCTTAGAGTTTTAATCCAAGTTTACTCAAATATTGCGAAGACAGACTGCCAATGTGTAGCCCAGGGAATGATTGATTCTTGGTTATCTCTAAGTCAAACTATTTTTCTCTGTCATGCCTACCTAAATTCATTTGTTGTTCATATCACTCCAGTTTACTCTATGTGATTCAAGTAGGAATATAAAAGAAAATGAGAGAGGGGGAGAAGCTTCATTAAAAAAAGAGGGTAAAAATCAAATGAAACTACAATACGAAATTGTACCCTTTAGGCACCTCAAATTTAATATATGTAGGACTTATCTTCCCTATTCCAAATCTGCTTCTCCTACTAGCTTCCTTATATTGGTAATGACATCACCATCATTATGATTCAACTCAGAAAGCCTAGAATATTCTTGACTTTTCTTCCAATGCCCACATGTAGCCACTCATCAAGTTCTGTTGATTTCACCTCTAAAGAAATCTCTCATATCAGTCCCCTCTTTTCCTACCTCACTGCCACTGACCTAGTTTGTGCCCTCATCATTTCTCACAAAAACCTCTTCATTAGTCTCTCAGATTTCCTCTTTGCCAATCTTCCCTCTTAACCTATCTGCCACACTGCCATCCACACATCTCTCTAAAACTCCAGTCTGGCCGGGCGCGGTGGCTCACGCCTGTAATCCTAGCACTCTGGGAGGCTGAGGCGGGCGGATCACTCAAGGTCAGGAGTTCGAAACCAGCCTGAGCAAGAGTGAGACCCCAGATCTACTAAAAATAGAAATAAATTAATTGGCCAACTAAAAATATATAGAAAAAATTAGCCGGGCATGGTGACACATGCCTGTAGTCCCAGCTACTCGGGAGGCTGAGGCAGTAGGATTGCTTGAGCCCAGGAGTTTGAGGTTGCTGTGAGCTAGGCTGACGCCACGGCACTCACTCTAGCCCGGGCAGCTGAGTGAGACTCTGTCTCAAAAAAAAAAAAAAAAAAAAACTCCAGTCTGAATACTCCTTTGCTTACAATCCTCATTAGTGTTCATTACTTACAGAATTACGGCTAAATTCCTTACTATAGAGTTCAAGGTTCTCCATAACCTAACTTAGTCTACCTTTCCAACCTCATCTTCAGTCATTCATTCCGATGTATCTTATATGCTAGTACCCAGGATTTATTTTTCTCCCAGCTGAACCATGTAGTTTCAGTCTGATTTTTTTTCCCCTAAAGCTTTTGATCTCTACTTGGGATGCCTTCACCATCTTCAAACACTATTAACTCATACTTAAAGATCCAACTCTCAAAAATCACCTTTGCTTCTCAGCTTTCCCTTCATTTCCACTGCAACTCTCATCCCCACCCTTGGCAAACAGAAATAGTTGTTCTCTCATGTATGTTCTTATAAACACTTTTCATATAGCTCTTATCAATTCATATCCTATGTAGATTATATGTGTAATTAGTCATGCCTTATTGCCTGTTTCTCATATCTCTGCTGAGTATGTGTCACCATGATCTCTATCAAGTGTCTCTGTTAACCCCGATGCTATAGCTGATTGGTCCAAAGGGGAAACTGCTTCACAATGGACAGGCCTGGTGGTCCCCATATTAACCAAGTGGTCATGGTTGACATCACCAATAGTGGAATAGCTTAACATAATGTGCCTCGTGATGCGATGCTGTGGGAAGTATACATACTGCTCATGTGATCTTCTTGCTACATGTGTTTCACCTGAAGCTAATAATCACAAGGAAGCATTCAAGTAGATCCAGAATGTGGGACATTCTGCAGAACATCTGGCCTGGGCTCTTCAAAAGATTCAATGAAATGAGAATGAGGGAGGTGATGTGCACCTCATATCTACTCTGTGAATCTTTAGGACTTTTAGCTACAACCCTTGAATACAAGCCAGATAATAACCCCTTCCCTTGAATCCAGCATGTCTCAAATCCTCTTAGAAGTGTAATTGATCTATACACCTGTTCGATGCCATCCACTAGACGAACGCCAGGATTCTTCTGTAACTCTCAAGTAGCTAAATCCACATATCCCTGTCATCCTTGATTATCTCCCAAGATGTAAGTTCATTCAGCTGACTTTTCTTCCACTAACTACTGTTTCTTTTCCCTTGACTGGATCTGCCACTGATCTCTTAATCCCTTACCTCTCCATTGTGCCTTTTAAAACATCCATTATATTTTAACAAGCTGTGCTACCATTTAAGCTCCTTCACTGCCGGTTAAGTTCCTTCTGACCTTAATTTAAATAGATTTATCTCTGGATAACACATCTCTTGCCATACCATCAAGTGGAGGCTGCTGTTTCTCCCACATTTAATTTAGCTCTGGATCAAGTGATGGGATCAGTATCCTCTTAATTTCATGTTACTACTTCTAGAACTTTACATATCTACTGGCATGTGAAATGCCATCAGCTCTAACCACATCTTTGGTTGTAGAGTCTACCAATTCCTGCTAATGTTCCTCCATTCGATGAAGATTAAATGCACAATTGGTTCAGTCTTCTTTTCCCCTCCAAGTCCTGACATCTTAGGGTATTTCAAATCTATGTTAATGACTCATTCATCATTCTGGACTTTCAGTACCTTAACGTCTTTGTCTCCCATGACTTCTCTATTTTAGCAAACTACTTTCATGACAATACTCTGGATCTTGTAATCACTCAGGATTAATTACCTCTGAAATACTTTCGGCCACTATACTATTTGAAAATATTTTTAGGATTCTAAATCTACCAATTCCAAAACATCAATTCTTCAACCACCAGCTCACAGACCCATCTACTTCATTCACATGAACCTTCCTTGGCCTTTGCTTTTCTTCCCTACCAAACTTAAATTCCATGGTCTATCACTTTGACCCTCTGTTGTCAGTATCCTTAACTCCCATATTTTGTGGCCTAACCCTTGCTTGATGCAGTTTTCTATATAAAAGTGTATTTAATCAGACATGATAATTGTGCTACTAAAATCTTCCTTATCCTTACTGATTTTTGCCTGCTTGATGAATCAAACACTGAGAAAGATATGCTAAAATACTTACAATAGTAGAGTTATTAAATTTTCATTTTTTTCTATAAATTTTGCTTTATGTATTTTAGAATATTTTCATCACCACAAAAAAAACCCATATGCCTTAGCAAGCACACCCCATGCCCCGCCCCCACCCTATCAACCCTAGGCAACCACTTTGGCAACTCTGCCCTAGTCTTCAATTATTGCTTGTTCAGAGGTTCAAAGTCAGCCAGAGGTGAGAGACTAGAGCCTTCTTAGGTCTTTCTTGGGTATCATCCTGTCCTGCACTTGTGTATGGCCATGTAGATCCCCAGAAATATGTCAGAATTTTTCAAAGACCCCTATGGATATATTATTCCCCAGATTTTTAAATTTTTGGTCTTGCTACTTGTTTTCCCCAACTGTTAATTCCACCTCAGGAAACTGTTATGTTAAACAATTGCCACTGATATTCTATTTAAATGGAACATGTCCTATGGTTATAAACCTTTCTTCATGGAGCAAGTCGTGAGTCAGACTCAATAAAAGACCAGTTCCAGGGAATGTCAGAAAGGTCAAAGAGTGATAATTATTAAGGTAGGACTCTTTGAGGACCTCCAAATCCATTCTGCCTCCTTCTGTTATTGTAGGTTGCAGATATGCACAGATACACATGGTTCTGAGGTTTTTGGTCTTTAAGGCTCTCCCACAGCAGGGGAGAGAACAGAAATCAGGCATATTAAAACTTTATAATTCTCACTGTTCTTACTGAAATTCCATCATTTTTCTTAAATAAATGTTCCTTGGATTGTTGCAAGACTTTCGTTAATTTCCAGAATTGTGAGAAAGTTAATTTTGACAATTTTTGCTAGTGTTCTCATTGCCTTTATGAAGGAGTGGATTTTCGGAAGTCCTTACTCTACCAAGTGTTTCTCTCATCATTCTGCCTTTTTGATTCTTTTCCCCCCCCCTCAGGTCATTTTCCCCTCTTATTTTAGAATACTCTCTCTTTAATCTTTTAGTGGTTATCCTATGTATTTTTTCATGCATACTTAAAGTCTAAACTTAAACAACATCTTAACCTCCTAATGAGAAGACAAGGGTCATAGAACATTAACTCAGATGACACCTCCTCACAAGGTATTGTCTTTCAAAAGCTCCCTAGGTGATTCTATTACGCAGCCAGGGTTGAGAAGCATTGACACACAAATGGCTGCGCTCTCCAAATGAGAAAGTATAGACAGAGGAGAGGCACAGAAATGAGACAAAAGGAGCAAAGTTTCTCAAAAGTGAGATTCATAAGCCATGTACATCATAATCTTTTGGAGCACTGGTTAAAGATACAATTCCTAGACTTCATCCAGAACGATTACATCAGAACCTCTAGGAATGAGGCCCCCAAATCTACATTTTAACAAGCTTCCCAAGTGATTTTAATGTATACCAAAGTTTGAGAACTGCTCATTTAGAAGTAGGGTATGAGTAGTTGCCTGATAAGGAGACAAACTGGGATACTATAGTGTCACCAAAAGCGGAGAAAGGAGAATATTTCACAGAGGGAGGGGTCAACTATAATGAAAACTGCTGAGAAGTTAACAAAGTTGAGTACAAAGAACTGACCATATCTAGCAACATGGAGTCCATTGTAATTTTGATAAGAGCAATCAATGTCAGTGAGAAGATGAGGTAGAAAGCTAAAATAGAATGAGTTTAAGAATCAATGGGAGGTGATAAAGTGGAGATGGCATATATAGAGTTCTCATTTAAGAGATTTGGGTTTGAAGGCAAAGAAAAAAATGAGCCAATTGCTTGAAGTATTTTGGGAGTTTTACAGTTGTTTTCAAACGGTAGATATTAGCATATGCTTTTATGATGAAGGTAACAATGCAGGTAGAGAGGGAGAAATCAAAGATTCAGGAATAATCACCCCCAAAAGTGAAGTACTTAGGAGGGGTTGTTTATGTGCCTTTGATAATAGAAAGGCACATCTTCCATTGTAACTGTACTGAACAATCCAATAGGTGTAAGGGTAGTTAAGTTTATAGAGGGAAGATTAGGGAGTTCCCAACTGATGGTTTCTCAATGAAGTGCATGGCAAATTCATCAACTCAGAGAATGCAAGATGAATTTGAAGAAAGGGTATAAATTACTTCCTGTTAGCCCACTGAGATAGCATTCCAGTTCAAAAATCAAGTGTTCTATAAGAACTACATTCAAGTTATTTTGTTGCTAAGGAAGTTATCTTAGTACCTTCTGGCTTAAAGCCATCTCTTTTGCATTATGGAAAAAATATGGAATTTCAACTGAGCAACTGCTAGACTTTTAAATAGATGATACTCATTCACAAGGGAAGTTTGGTACCTACCTACAGGTAATCCTGTGGCTGAACAATATAAGGCCTCTATCTGAATTAGGATATAATTGTCACAACATATCTCTGGCCATGTACACATTTAATACTCAAATGGAGGAAACTTATTTTGCATGAGCTGCTATGCTAGGCAATGTACACAATGCCCACTTCACCTACTCAATTATATGTGGTACTACAGCCATATAGACAGGTGAAATTAGCAGAAAGTTCCACAGCCAATAGTAGAACTAGGCATTAAAGGATCTGTCCTACTACAAAGCCTGTGCTGTCTACACAACATATGACAGTTTACCGCTCTTAAGTTTCAGCAAATGCAGTATTGAATGATGTCCAAGGCTAGAGAAAACAACAGTCTTGGTGCATTAATGTATTTCTTGTCTACCAGGAGGCTCAGAGCTAAGTTTTAAACAAAATTGTAGCAATTTACTTTCATCTAGGCTTTCTGCTATAATTATTCCCCCATCCCATTAATTACTTGGCTCTCATTCTTTATCAACTGGATATGTGAAGCGGGGGATTATTCATTACTTTTATTGCAAACCATGATACATTATTTTAAAAGCAGGTGAGGTAAAAACCAAATAGTAGTCTTTAGAATACTGGGGCTGTTATAACAGAATACCATAGACAAGGTGGCTTATAAACAGAAATTTATTTCTCACAGTTCTAGAGGCCAGGGAAGTCCAAGATCAAGGTACCAGCAGATTTGATGTCTGGTGAGGGTCCATTTTCTGATTCATATACATCTGACTTTTTGCTGTGTCCTCCATGTCAGAAGGGGTGAGTGCACTTTCTGAGGTTTCTTTTCTAAGGGTACTAATCCATTCATGAAGGATCTGCCCTCATAACCTAATCACCTCCCAAAGGCCCCATCTCCTAGTACCATCACATTGTGGGTTAGGATTTTAACATATGAATTTTGGGGAGACAAAAACATTCAGTCAATAGTATTCTACCCCTGTCCCCCAAAATTCATGTCCTCACATGTAAAATACATTTATTCCATCTCAATAGCCCCCCAAATCTTTACTCATTCCAGCATCAACTCAAAAGTCTAAAGCCCAGCATCTCATCTAAGTATCATCTAAATTAGATTTGGTGAGACTCAAGGTATGATTCACGGGGAAATTCTCCTCCAGCTGTGAATATGTGAAAACAAACATGTTATCTACTTCTAAAATACAATGGTGTATTAGTCAGGGTTCTACAAAGAAATAAAACCAATAGGCTATTTAGACATATATTAAAAGAGATTTATTATGAAGGATTGGCTCACACAATTACGAAGGCTGAGAAGTCCTATCATCTGCCATCTGCCCAGGAAAGCCAGGACTGTAGTTCCAGCGCAAGCCTGAAGGCCTGAGCACCAAGGAAGCCAATGGTGTAAGTCCTAGTCTGAGTCCAAAGACCAAAAATGAGGGGCACATATGTCCAAGGGTAGAGGAAAATGGATGTCCAATCTCAAGCAGAGAGAGTGAATTCAACGTTTCTCCACGTTTTTGTTCTTTTTGGGCCCTCAATGGATTGGATGATGCCTTACCCACATTGGAGACGGTAACCTTCCTTAGTCTACCAATTCAAATGCTAATCACTTCTGGAAACAGCCTCACAGACACACCCAGAATCAATGTTTTACCAGCTATCTGGCCATTCCCTAGTCTAGTCAAGGTGATACATAAAATTAACCATCAGAGTTAATCTATGTAAAGTATTTACATTTTTAACAGTCATAGAAGGCTTAGAAAGGAGGACTCTTAAGGCATTCTATATGGAATGGTGCAATGATTGTGAGCCCCTTGAGGGTGATAATAATCTGCCTTATCAATGCATACCTGGCCCTAATACAGAATGCTTGGCACAAAGTAGGTACTCAGTATTTTCTGAATGATTTACAACTTAAATGGTGGGACATGTCATGGTACATAATGTTTATTATTTCAAAGATGCAATTTCACCAAATTTCTCAATATAAGAAAAAGTGTAATAACCATAATTTAAATGCATATATGTATATGGACTAATATCCTGTGGAAGTATACACAGAAAACAGATATATACATGTCACAGGACAAATATAGTTTAATTTATAAAACTAAGCAGGCATAACAATGAATCCCTTAGAATGAACACAGAACTTTATTTCCCACCAGTGATGTGGTAAAATGAACATTCTTTGATGGTGGATAGACTTAGAATCCTAGATTTTCCACCTACAATGTGGGTGAACTTGGGCAGATTACTTAACCTCTGGCTCAAGTTTTCTCATTTGTAAAAGTAGGATAATGACAGTACCCATCACATAGGGTTATTCTGAAGATTAAATCAGATAATGCATAAAACATAAAGTACAATGCTATGCACATGTGTAAGAACTTAATAAATGTCAGGTTTTATTATTCAGTAGTACCACCTCATCCCTTTATCAACAAAACATTATTTTATCAAATCAATCTGGCTTTAAAACACATGGGTCTAGGCCGTAACATTTTTGTTCTGCAAAATTTGGATTCATTTAAAAGGCTGCACTCAAGGATCCAGCTTTGTGGTCCCAAGGCTGCAGGCTTCCTACCCCTGCCATAGTGCTAAGCATGATAATTTGTGGCATTTATGTCTTTCATCCCTATGAATCAACCAGGCTAAAAGGTACAGAAGTGACTGACTTTAAAGAGACATATTGGTTTATGAAAATATCCAGTGGAAAGAAAAAGATTTCCATTTGCACTTAGCAGCAGCAGCTTTGCCATAGGAAGAAAAAGAAAACAATATACATGTTCCCAACATAAGAACACTAAAGTACATAAAGCAAATATTAACAGAAGAGAGAAATAGACAGCAATACAATAATAGTAAATAACTTTAATACTCTACTTTCAATGATTGATAGATCATCCAGACAGAAAATCAATAAGGAAACAGTGGACCTGAACAACACTCTAGAACAAATGTACCTAACAGACATATACAGAACATTCCATCCAACAGCAACAAAATAAATACTCTTCTCAAGCACACATGGAATATTCTCCAGGGTAGGTTACATGTTAGGTCACAAAACAAATCTTAACAAATTTAAGAAGTATAAAATCTTATCAAACATCTTTGTGGACTACAGTAATAAGAAACGAGAAATCAATAATGAGGAAAACTGGAAAACTCACCAATACATGGAAATTCAACACCACACGCTTGAACAACCAATGGGTCAAAGAACAAATAAAAGGGAAATTAAAAAAAAAAAACTGAGACAAACAAAAATGGAAACACAACATACCAAAATGTACGGTATGCAGCAAAAGAAGTTCTAAAAGAGAAGTTTATAGTGATAAATGCCTACATTAAGAAAAAGAAAGATTTCATACACAACACCTCACTTTATCTCAAGAAATTAGAAAAAGAGGAACAAATTAAGCTGAAATTTGGCTAAAGGAAGCAAATAATAAAAGTCAGAGAAGAAATTAAGGAAATAGAGACTAGGAAAACAAGAGTTGGTTTTTTGAAATGATAAACAAAACTGAAAAAATGTTTAGCAAGATTAAGAAAAAAAGAAAGAAGACTCAAATAAATAAAATTATAAGTAAAAGAGGAAACATTATATCTAACATCACGGAAATAAAAAAGATCATAAAAGACTACTATGAACAATTACACAGCAACAAAATTGGATAACCTTGAAGAAATGCATCAACTCCTGAAAACATACAACTTACCAAGACTGAATCATGAAAAAACAGAAAATCTAAACACACAAATAAAGAATAAGAAGATTGAATTAGTAATCAAAAACCTTCCAACAAAGAAAAGTTCAGGGCCTAATGGCTTCCCAGGTGAATTCTACCAAACATTTAAAGAATTAACATCAATCCCTCTCCAATTCTTCCAAAAAGTGGAGAGAACACTGCCAAACTCATTTTACAAGGGCAGCATTACTCTGATACGAAAGCCAGATAGAGTACAAAAAAAGAAAATTATAGGCCAAATTCCCTGATAAACATAGATGGAAAAATCCTTCAAAAAAATACTAGAAACTGAACTCAAGTAAACAACAAAAAGATCATTCACTACGATCAAGTACCTACATTATCCGAGGGATGCAACAATGGGTTAACATACACAAGTCAATAAACGCGATATATAATATTATATTAACAATTAACACAGTGAAGGACAAAAACCATATGATCCTTTCAAGGTGCAGAAAAAGCATTTGACAAAATTCAATACCCTTTCATGATGAAAACTCTCAACAAATTAGGTATAGAATGAATGTATCTCAGCACAATAAAGTCCACATATGACAAGTTCCCAGTTAATAACATAATCAATAGAGAAAAGCTGAAAGCTTTTCCTCTGCGTTCAGGGACTATACAAAGGTGCCCATTCTCACCGCTTCTATTCAGTACAGTCCTGAAGTCCTAGCCAAAGTAATTAGGCAAGGAAAAAAAATGTATCCAAACTGGAAAGGAAGAAGAAAAATTGTATTTGCAAAAAACCTTAAAGTCTCCCCCAGAATAACTGTTAAAACTAAAAACAAATTCAGTAAAATGGTAGTATACAAAATCCACATACGAAAATTAGTTACATTTTTATACACTAACAATGAACTATCTGAAAAAGAAAGAAAATAATCTCATTTACAAAAGCATCAAAAATAAATAAAATACTTAGGAATAAATTTTGAAAGGGAGGTGAAAGATTTGTATGTTGAAAACTATAAAAAATTGATGAAAGAAATTTAAAAAGACACAAATAAATGGAAAGATATCCTGTATTCATGGATTGGAAGAATTAAGATTGTTAAAATGTCCACACTACACAAAGGAAGCTACAGATTCAATGCAATCCCTATCAAAAGTCCAATGACATTTTTCCTAGGATTAGAAAAAAAATCCTAAAATTCATACAGAAGCACAACAAACCCAGAATAGTCAAAGCAATCTTTACCAAGAAAAACAAAGCTAGAAGCATCACATTACCTTATTTCAAAATACACCAGAAAAGCTACAGTAATCAAAACAACAGAGTATTGGCATTAAAACAGAAACACTGACCAGTGGAACAGGACAGAGAGTCTAGAAATAAACCTACACATCTATATCAATTGATTTTTGACAAAAGTGCTAAGAACACACAATGGGAAAAAGACAGTCTGTTCAATAAATGGTGTTCGGACAACTGGATATCCACATGTAGAAGAATGAAATTGGACCCTTATCTCACACCATATACAAAAATCAACTCAAAATGGATTAAAGACTTAAATGTAAGACCTAAAACTATAAAACTGCTAGAAGAGAACATAGGGGAAAAGTTTCTTAACATTGGTCTGGACGATGATTACTTGGATATGACTCCAAAAGCAGGCAACAAAAGCAAAAATAGACAAATGGATTGCATCAAACTAAAAAGCTTCTGCACAGCAATGGAAACAATCAACAGAGTACAGAGACAACCTATGGTATGGGAGAAAATATCTACAAAATGCACATCTGATAAGGGACTAATATCCAAAATATATAAGAAATTCAGACAACTCAATAGCAAGGAAATAAATTATCTGATTACAAAATGGTCAAAGGACCTGAATAGACATTTCTCAAAAGACACAGAAATGGCCAACAAGTATATAAAAAATGCTCAACATTACTAATTATCAGGGAAATGCAAATCAAAACCACAATGAAATATCACCTCATACCTGTTATACAAAAGATAAGTGTTGGTGAGGATGTGGAGAAAAGCGAACCCTTTCACACAGTTGGTGATGTAAATGGGTATAGCCATTATAGAAAACAGTATGGAGTTTCCTCAAAAAAATAAAAATAAAACTACCATGCCAGGCACGGTGGCTCACGCCTGTAATCCTGGCACTCTGGGACGCCGAGGCGGGAGGACAGCTTGAGCTCAGGAGTTCAAGACCAGCCTGAGCAAGAGCGAGACCCCATGTCTACTAAAAATAGAAAAAAATTAGCCGGGCATGGTGGCATGTGCCTGTAGTCCCAGCTACCCAGGAGGCTGAGGCAGGAGGATCACTTGAGCTCAGGAATTTGAGGTTGCTGTGAGCCAGGCTGATGCCAAGGCACTCTAGCCCAGGCAAGAGAGTGAGACTCTGTCTCAAAAAAATAAAAATAAAAAACTACCATATGATCTAGCAATCCCACTTCTGGGTATATATCCAAGGGAAATGAAATCAGCATCTTGAGAAGATACCTTCAGTTTCCTGCTCATTGTAATGTTATTCACTCAGCCAATATATGGAAAAGGGTTCATTGACAGATGAATAAAGAAAAAGTGGTATACATATGATATATATATATTTACACACTCACACACATATACACACACACATATATACACACAATGAAATCATTATTAGCCTTATAAAAGGAGGAAATTCTGTCATTTGCAACAATACAAATGAACCTGAAAGACATTATGCTAAGTAAATTAAACCAGACACAGAAAGACAAGCAGTGTATGATCTTACTCCTATGTAGAATCTAAAACAGTTGAATTCATATAAGCAGGGAATAGAATGGTGGTCGTTATGTTCTGAACGTTTGTGTCCCCTTAAAATTCACATGTTGAAACATAATCCCCAGTGTTATGGTTTTAATAGGTGGGACTTTTGGGAAGTGATTGGGTTATGGGGACGGAGCCCTCATGAATGGCATTCATGCCCATATAAATGAGGCCCAAAGGAGCTTGTTTGTCCCTTCCTCCATGTGACCACACAATAAGAAGGCATTATGTATGAACCAGAAAGTTGGCCCTTACCAGACACTAAATCTTCCTGTGCCTTGATCTTGTACTTCTCAGTGTCCAGAACTGTGAAAAATAAATTTCTGTTATTTATAAACTACCAAGTGTATGCTATTCCATTGTAGCAACCTGAATGGACTAATACAGCTGTTGCCAGGGGTCAAAGGGTAGAAAGTTTTCTTATGCAGGACAAATAAGTTCTGGAGTTCTAATGAACAGCATAGTGACTACAGTTAATAATACTGTATTGTCTACTTGAGGCAAGGAATGGTGGTGGCTCACGCCTGGGAGGCTGAGGCAGGAGGATCACTTGAAGCCAGGAGTTAGACACTAGCCAGGGCAACATGTCAAGAACTCCTCTCTACAAAGAATAATAATAATTTGATCAGATCCCATTTGTTTATTTTTGTTGCTGCAGTAATTGCTTTGGGGGCAATAGAGTTGTTTTTTTAAAAAAAAAAATAATAATAAAACATTAGCCAGGCATGGTGGTGCTTGCCTGTAGTCCCAGCTACTCAGAAGACTGAAGCGAGAGGATCACTTCAGCCCAGGAAAATTCAAGGTTACAGTGAGCTATGATCAGTCCACTGCACTCCAGGTTGGGTGACAGAGTGAGACCTGGTCTCTAAAAATAAATAAATAAATAAATAAATAAATAAATAAATAAATAAATAAATACAAACCTATGTTGTATACTTGAAATTTGCCAAGAGGACAGATCTTAAGTGTTCTCACCACACACACAAAAAAGGCAACTACATGAGATGATGGATAGTATTATTTCACAATGTATACATTTATCAAAACATCACCTCGTACACTTTAAATACATACAATTTTTATTTGTCAATTATACTTCAATAAAATTGGAGGAAAATGAAGTGAGAAAAAATAAATACATAGAATTGTTTTTCAAAGAAATATAACTATTAGAACCAACTAGTAGTAATAGATATTCAATTACAATATTTAGTACAGCGAAGTAAACTTTAAAATTGCTTGCAAAATGTGAGAATGAAGAATGATAACTTTTGGAAGCAGAATTTAATATTATAAATGTTGATTACATATCTGTTTTAATTCAGCAGCCAGAAACAAGCAACGGAATTACTTTATAAAGCTCTCAACAAAAACACCACATCATTCATCTCCCTATTCAGAAGGCCTGCAATACCAATAACTGCCATGCAGTAAGTGCTCAAAGAGTGTTTTAAATTAAATAATTTATAATTTTTTTTCAGAGCATAATAATATCACCATATTGTGAACAACTTATACATAAAAGTTTTAAACTGAAGGACTTGGAAACAAGTATGTGGGATTTTATAATTTGAGTTACAGCATATTACTAATTTCTACCCAGTTGTTAATCTTAGATGTTAAAGATTATGAATGATAGACAATATATAAATTGCATTATTTATAATTCAATTATAACAAAAGGATCTAGTTCAATGTTTCACGTGTCTCTTTCTCTTTTTTTATTTTTTTAAATTTTTTTTTATTTCAGCATATTATGGGGGTACAGATGTTAAGGTTACGTATATTGCCCTTGCTCCCCTCACCCCTCGAGTCAGAGTTTCAAGCATGTCCATCCCCCAGACGGTGCGCATCGCAGTCATTATGTATGTATATACCATCCCCTCCTCCCCCCTTCCACCTGCCCAATGCCCGATAAATGTTATTCGTATATGTCCACTTAGGTGTTGATCAGCTAATACCAATTTGCTGGTGAGTACATGTGGTGCTTTCTCTTTTCTATATTTAATTATTAATCTTCTCATTTTTTTCAAAGTAAATGAGTCATATCTTGCCATGAATGACCTTTGGCTGCCCTTGGTATTTCAGGGTAATGTGGATTTTAATTTGCTTTTTACCTAGGCATTTACAAGAACTGTTGGAAGCCTATTAAAATAAGTAAAATGATTCTAGATTTTTAAGTCAATAAACTTTATTTTGCAAAAAAAGGAATGAAGGAAATAACTATCTTTTCTCATTCGTTTTATGAGGGGGAAAAATAATCTGCACTTCAAGGATTGAGGTCTGATCACAGATAATGAATATTTAAAATTAAATATATATTTGTGTATTTGTATATGGCTCACATTTTACATTTAATATGATGGCCTGAAAGAATGATTATGTGTTCAACTTGAAACCAGACCATAAAAAGTTAATGTAGTTTTCTAAGCATTCCAAAAGAGTTGACAACTTCTAAAATCTGATTTTCCAATACAGTAAGACTTCCTTTTGCTAAAACAATTAGAGCCTTACATTAAACACACATATACACATAATACTATGGAAATCCTAAGCTATTTAAACAAGATAAGCATAGGGATTTTTTTTCACATTTGAAAACACAAGAATAAAAAAGATGACACCTTAATAAATACATGACCTTTGGTATTTTTCAATACCAATTCCAGAAGATATCTGGGCATTTCCAAATTAATCTGCTATAGAGTAATGTATCAATCCCTTGGAGTGCTCTGGATGCTGAGATAGGTTCCTGAGAATTCTAGGACCATTCCATGTAGAATATCAAAATTGTAGATTTACTAAAGCATAAAACAAGGTTAGTACAGTTATCTAACAAGTTATGCTAAATACTTAACTACTTTTTTAAATCTGAGAGTTTAGGGTAACTATAAAATAGGACACCATATCAACTTCAATAACATTTACCTGAATGACTTTCTACTTTTAGGATAAATCACAATTGTAAATAAATAATAGTTATTTTAATTACGTGGAATTTTTAATATTAGAATTACCTGAAAATGAAAGATTAAATTTTTTATCACATAGCCAGCTTAAGGGCAATTCAGTCATATACCTCACACTAAAACCTGCAATAAAAATAATCACAATTTGACCTATTCTACCTTTTATTTCATGTAAAGTTTTCTCCTATATTTATGTTATGTGGTTTATCTTATATAAAGGTAACATTATTTTGTGAAGATATCCTAAAAAATTGTTTAAAGAAAATATTACCTACTGAAAATAACATGATGTAAAGTGAATCTGGACTCAAACAACTGACTGTAAATATTCTCTCAAAGTCTGATTATTCCACACTACAGAACACAGACACAAGCTATTGAATAGTGACCAAAAAATGCATTCTGTGATGGTGAGAGAGGAGATAGAGAGGGAGAAAAGAAATCCCAGACTGAAATTTTTTTTGTTCAACTTTATCCACAGTTTGCATCGGTAATATACATTTAGTATTCCATTTATGTTTAAATGCATCAGAAAATCAATTAAGATAGATCTGTGACCAATACAAACATTTCTGAATTCTTCAAAAAATTCAGTTAGAAAAGTCATTAAACTAGCATTCTGTAAAGATAAGTATTAAATGAATGGTAATGCATTTTTATTCCTTATTTCAATTCTCATATACCCAACATCAGTTCTTGTGCCATACAGTAATAAGATTTGACAGAAATAGGTATCTATTGAATTTTTTAGGGCCTAATAAAATACTTTAGTTCGATTATTCAACCCTCATCAAATCACAAATCCCATTCAAATCATGACAATCATTCTTAATTCAATAACTGATGAAGTAAATATATAATAATCATAAAAACATTTAGAATAAATTTTACACTTAAAAACTACTAAAAGAAATACATCAGAGCCTTGATATAATGCTGTGACTGGGGACTACGCTGTGAAACTGCGTTAGAGGTGGTGTTGCCGTTTGGCACAAGAGTAAATGAACTGCCATGGGCAGGTAGGGGCCTCAGATGGACCCGTCTTAAGTGGAATTTTGCTTTGCAGTAAAGAATGCTACAGTGAGGTTCTGGTGCGACTTCTCTTTAAAGTAATAACTAAATGACAAGTGAAATGCAATAAGGAAATAGCCTATAATTTCACTACTATTTCAATGATATTAAACAAGACAATACTTGTCAAATAATTAACACTAGATTGATTAATAAGAGGAATTCTATAGCATGGATAACTATGAAAGCAGTACAAACAATTGCTGTAGTTTTTAACGGTCACTTACTTTGTAACATGATCAAATTTTCTACATAAAAACGCATCAACTAAGGTATTTATTTGCCATTTCTTACCTATATTATCCAAGTTTTCACGAGGGAGATTGATTACGTCAATGAGATTTTAAAAAAGATCCAACTGAAAAATAACAACTAATCAGCGTAAATATTTAAAGTAATAAATTACCAATAATTTAATTCTTAAACCTTATAGTCATAAGAAGCTTTAACTCTTTAAAAGCTCCAATTTGACCCTTGGGGAATGTAAAAAACACATCTGTATTCTAAAGCCAAAATTTAATTCTATGGCTTCATGCCAACTGATCAAAAAAAGCAGAGTTGTTCCTATACCAATTACTACTATACCATTTGGCACACTAGTTTTTACCTTTTATATATGCCCTTTGAAATACCCAGGCCAACATTTTTAATAAGTTGCATCCATATTAAGAGGTAACAAGTGCAAATGATCACATATTTAAGATATGATACTTGCTTGGCTACTATAAAATTAATTATTAAGGTTCTTCTATGGGAAACTGAGTTATTCAATACAGTAATGTTTTTGAAAAATTCTTACACTACTACCAATGCAAATTTATCCATCTCTAAATTAAACAAGGACTTTATGTAACATAGTATCTCATGAAAATACTTATAAATTGGTCTGTGTTTAATTCAACATCAAGTTAATTGAAGATAATAAAGCTTTACAGGATCCACAAATGGCCAGATATTGAGTACAAACCTATTCCCAAACTGCTGCTCTCTGAATATAGCTAAAGGCAGCACTGATGTAATGCTCCTGAAAACCAAGATAGAAACCCAAACTTTGGCAATTTTATCAAAATGTCCTTGATAATTAGCACTCCACTAGTTTCTCAAAAACCTTACTGCTTGTGTAACATTTTCAATACAGAAATAAAATACTCTTCAAATAATACATTTTAAAAGATGATTAAGTTTCACAAAATTAAATAGCATAAATTAAGCATATTAACATTGGTTTTTGACAACATGAAATAACCAATTTAAGGGAAACTGCAATGGACTAAAAAAACCACAAATGTCACACTGTGAGGCACATTTAAATCCTCACACATTACTGACCTTACAAATCTACTAAAATATTTTAAAATTCCATTGACTCTATTAATACATAAAAAGAAATTGCAAAAATGCTTAAGACTATATAAGAGTCATCAATTACACAGGCACTTCACATGTAAACAATCTACAGTACAACTGAAAATATTTTGGCACCAACCTATAATACTAAAAGAATTTGATATAAAGCCAGAATTCTGTTTTTCCTACTCATTTTTTCTAGAAAACTAAGATCAAAGATTGAGGAAATTGTGTATAAACTAGGATGAGAAGTGTATTAAATAACTCAAATATAGAATTGTTTTAAATTGCTAAAAAACAATTACCTTTACCCAGATGTTTACTAGTACGCTATGATGTAAAAAAATTAAACCTAATGTGATTATTAAATTGAAAGTACAGTTTAAATTTAGTATCAATCTTTCTGAAAAATAATCAAGGTTATCAACGGACTTGGTAAAAAGAGAATTTGAATTTATCAAAAACTCTTATTAAATTAATCCAGTTTTCCTCCAAAAGAAGTTTGGGCAATTAAAAGTTTTAGGTTTGACATTTTAATGTAATTTTTTAAAAACCCTAAGGCTTGACCTAAGGCAAACTATTTTTGACTGAACATTCGTATTCATGAACTTGAGATATCTGAAATCACTTCAAATAAATGAAACTATACACTTATGATTTTAAAATGTTATATCAAGCCATGGAAAGCTGAGATGCCTTCGTTGTAGGTAATTCAAGGAGCGCCTGAACTGTGACACCAACTTTCACAAGACCTCGTTCTTCCAAAATATGATGAGGCAAACAGAGTCTTTCCTGGGGAGGAAAAAAAGATATTTGAACATTGGTTTTTCAGCAGTGTTGTAAAACTTAAGTCTGAATCGGATTTTAAAAACACACTTTCTGTAAAACTTAAATAAAAAAATACATAATTCTAACTTTTCTTTTATAAATATTCTAATCCACAATGTGTTTAGATTCTTAACTCATACTAAGAAAAGGTCAGCCTTGTCTGAAATTCTGTCACTCTATGCCGGAATCTGCTTCTCTACACAGAAAACATTCATAAAAGAATAGCTTACCACTTCTATATTTCCCATTCACTATTCAAACACTGCTATCTTACATTTGCCCCTAAAGCATCTGCCCACTAAAATCACTCTGGTAAAAATCACCAATGCCTTCTTTAAATGCCAAATGTTGCACATGTATACTTGACTACACTGTCATATCATGCTTTTGATTAATGCCTTTCTTGAAACCTTACCCCTCCCTTGTCTTCTCTAACACCACTTTGTACTTCTTCAACTTTTCTGACAGCAACTGTGCAACAGCTTTCATTTGCCTTCACTGATCCTCTTATACCATCCTAAATATTTCTAAGGATACTGTCTTCATCCAATTCTCTTTTTAACACTATATCCTTTCCTTGGTATTCTCATATATTCCCATAATTTTAACTATGCTTCTCTCCTGTTGACTTCCAAATCTTTATTTCCTCCCAAGATCTCTCTACTGAGCTCCCAATACAAATGCCACTGGACACAGTCAAATGGACATCCAACAGATATATAAAAATCAATGTGTCCACAACAGAACTACTTCTTCACCCAATTAACTTGTCCTTCTTTGTTCTATATCTTGGTCAGGAATACAATATTCAATCTCTATGACATAAACCTGGGAATCATAATAGTCTTCTCTTTCTTCCTTACTCCCACAACCCATTTGCCAAATACTGCTGATGATATCCCATAAAGAGTTTTCAAAAACTATCTCCTCATCTGCAATTTCACTCTACATTTGTTGTCTTCCCAATATTTTGCTCATTTATTCAAATAACTACTAAAGTGTACACTAGAAAAGAAGAAAGGTTTCAAAGTAATGACTTCAGCGCCTACTTTAGAAATTAAAAAGAGAAGAGAAAATGAAACTAATGGTACAAGGGAATAAGAAAATAATGAAAATAAGAGAGAAAAACAATAAAATAAAAAACAGAAAACAATAGGGAAAAAAATCAACAAAACCAAAAATTAGTTCATTGAGAAGAGTTTTAAAAACTCATAAACCTCTACCTAGGTTAATCAGGAAAAAGAGATAGAATACACAAATTACCAATATCAGGAATAAGAGATGGGATATCACAAGATATTCTACAAATACCACAATAATAATAAGGAGCCTTTATAAACAACTTTATGACAATAAGTTTGACAAATTGGATGAAATGGATAAATTATTTGAAAGATACAACATAACAAAACTCATGCAAGAAGACATAAGTAACTAGAATAGCCCTATATATATTTTAAAAATTGAAACTGTAATTAAAAACAATCCCACAAAGAAAACCGCTGGCTCAGATGGCTTATTAATGAATTTGGCTAAATATTTTTAAAAGAAATAATATCAATTCTATACAAAATCTTGAAGAAAAGTGAAGAGAAGGAAATACTTCCTAATACATTCCATAAGATCAGTATTATCTTGAGACTACCAAGCAAAGACATTAAAAGAAAAGAAAACTGAAAGCCAACATTCCTATGAACAGAAACGGAAAAAGTCTAAAAATTTTAACAACTTGAATGCCACAACATAAAAATAATAACAACAACTATGACAACAACAAAATCTATCATGACCAGTGGAAATCTAGGGCTGAGTTGACATATGAAAATCAATCAATGTAGTTCATACTAGTAACAAACTAAAAAGAAAAACCCCAATTATCTCAATAAATACAGAAAAAGCATTAGATGAAATCCAACATCCATTCTTGATAAGAACTTTCTGCAAACTAGGAATAAAATGAAACTTCCTCAACCTGATACAGGACATCTGTGAAAAACCCCCACCTAACAGCATACTGAAGGGTGAAAGACTGAAATTTTCCTCAAAAAATCAGGAATAAATGAGGATATCCACTCTTACCGCTTCTATTCAACATTGTACTGGAAGATCTGGCAATTATGCAAGAAAATAAAATATAAATAAAAGACATTTGAATCAGAAAGGAAGGAGAAAAACCATTTCTATTCATAGATAACAAGAACATCCATATAGAAAATTCTATAGAATCTACAAAAAGCTAATAGAACTAATAAATAAGTGAAGCAAGATTGTAAGATACAAGATCAATATATAAACACCAACTGTATTTCTATACATTATCAATAAACCATCAGAAATTAAATTAATACTACTAAACAACCACATATACAACAGCATGCTAAACATGAAATACCTAAAGATAAATCTATAAGAGCTATACAGTGAAAACTATAAAACATTGCTGAGGGAATTAAAGACGACCTAAGAAATGAAGACATTTACTTTTTTCATGGAAGGGGAGACTCAATATTTTTAAGATATAATTCTCCCTGTATTGTTCCATATTTATAAATCTAATATAATTCCCATAATCTCATAAGTTTTTTCTTTTTCTGTAAAAGGTGACAAGATAATATTAAATTTATATGGAAATACAAGGGACCCAGAATAGACAAAACAGCTTTGAAAAGGAAGAACAAAGTTAGAGGACTAAGACTACATGATTTCAAAATCTATAGTAAACAGCAGTGTTTTACTCATGTAAATATAGGAGGGAAAGGGTCAATGGAACATAATAGAAAATCCAGAAATAGATCCATGGGTATATGGACAAATGGTTTTTGAAACAGATGCAAAGGCAAATGAATTGAGAAAGGATAGTCTTTTTTTTTTTTTTTTGGAGACAGTCTCACTCTGTTGCCTGGGCTAGAGTGCTGTGGCATCAGCCTAGCTCACAGCAACCTCAAACTCCTGGGCTCAAGTAATCCTTCTGCCTCAGCCTCCCGAGTAGCTGGGACTACAGGCATGCACCACCATACCCAGCTAATTTTTTCTATACATTTTTAGTTGTCTAGCTAAGTTCTTTCTATTTTTTTAGTAGAGACAGGGGTCTCACTCTTGCTCAGGCTGGTCTCAAACTCCTGAGCTCAAATGATCCTCCTGCCTCGGCCCCCCAGAGTGCTAGGATTACAGGCATGAGCCACCACGCCCGGCCAAGAAAGGATAGGCTTTTAATCAAATGTCGGAAAGACTGGATACCCATAAACAAAAAAAAAAAAAAAAAAAAGGAATTTGGGGAAATTATTCAAACTCATAAAAAGGGAATCTACAAAAAACAACCCACAGTTGATATCACACGAAATGATAAAATGACTAAATGCTTTCCCTAGGATCAAGAGCAAGATAAGATGTTCACTGTCACCACCTTTATTCAACATTGTACTAGGGGTTCTAGCCAGAGCAATGAGGCAAGAAAAAGAAATGAAAAGCATCCAGACTGAAAAGAATGTAAAACTATCTCTATTTGCAGATGATATGACTCTATATGCAGAAAATCCTAAGGCATAAGAATACACAGAAAAACTATTAGAACTAATAAATGAGACAACAAGATCAACAAAAGAAAATCACTCCTGTTTGTATACAGTAGCAACAAAATATCTGAAAGTGGAATTAAAAAAATAATTATATTTGTAACAACAAAAGAAAATACTAAGGATTTAATTCAACAAAAGAAATGAAAGTCTTGTATGTTGAAAACTACAACACATTGTAGAAATAAATTTAAAAAGATGTAAATAAATGGAAAGATGTCTCATGTTCATGGATCAGAAGAGTATTGTAACAATGAAAGTATTCTCCAAATTGTTGTACAAACTCAATGCATTTGCTAACAAAATCCCAGCTGGCTTTTTTGAAGAAATAGACAATCTAATGAATCCTAAAATTGACATGGAAGTGCAAGGGATCCAGTACAGCCAAAATAACCTTGAAATACGACAAAGTTGGGGAAGACTCACACCTGTTGATTTCAAAACATACCACAAAGCTTCAGTAAGTAAGACAGTATGATACTGGAAAAGGGAATTCAGTGGGAAAGTATTTAGAGTCAAGAAATTAACCACAAGTTCAAGCGATTTTCAACAAGAGTCTGAAGACAATTCAGTAGGGAAGAGTCTTATCAACAAATGATGCGGGGAAAACTGGATAACCACATGCAAAACCATGAATTTGGACCCCTACCTCACGCCATGATCAAAACTGATCTCAAAAGGGATCACAGACATAAATGTAAGCCCTAAAACTACAAAACTTTTAGAAGAAAATATAGGTCTAAATCTTCGTAACCTTGAGTTAGGCAATGTTTTTGTAAACATCACAACAAAATCACAAGCAACAGAAGAAAGAAAGAGATAAACTGGACTCCATCAAATTTAAAATTTTGTGCAGCAAATGATAATACCATCAAGAAAGTGAAAAGACAATTCACAGAATGGGGAAAATATTTTTGTAAATCATATATCTCATAAGCAACTTGTATTCACAATATATAAAGAGTTCCTACAACTCAATAATAAAAAATGAATAATCCATATTTTTAACAATGGATACAGGATTTGAATAGACATTTCTCTGAAGAACATATACAAATCATCAATAAACACAGAGGAAAACATGTTCAACATCATTAATCATCAGGGAAACGCAAATCAAACCACAATGAGATATCACTTTGCACCTGCTAAGATGATTAGAATCAAAAAGGTGGACAGTAACCATTGTTGGTAAGGATGTGGAGAAATTAGAACCCTCATTTATGGCTGGTGGGAAGATAAAATGGTGATTTGGAAAATATTTTGGCAGTTTACTCAAAAAGATAAACATAGAGTTACCACATAACCTACCAATTCCACTCCTAGGGATAGAACTAAGAGAACTGAAAACAAATGTTCATCCAGGTGCAGTGGTATGCACTTGTAGTCCCAGCCTGTTGGGAGGCTGAGGCAAGAGGATTGCTTGAGCCCAAGAGTTCGAGACCAGCCTGGGCAAGAGAGCGAGACCCTGTCTCAAAATTTTTAAAAAAGTGTTCAAACAAAAACTTGTTTATGAATGTTCACAGCAGCATTATTCATAATAAACAATGAATGGAAACAATGCAAATGTCTATCAACTGATGAGCAGATAAACAAAATGTGGTATACAATGAAACACTATTCAAACATAAAAAGAAATGAAGGACTGATTTATGCTACATGTTAACATAGATGAACCTTGAAAAAATTATACTAAGTAAAAGAAGTCAGACACAAAAGGTCATATTGCATGATTTCATTAATGTAATGTCCAGAATAGGCAAATCCATAGAGACAGAACAGGAGAGACACTGCTAATGGGTAAGGGGTTCTTTTCTGGGGTGACAAAAATATTGTAAACTTAGATTGCTGTAACTGTTGTCCAACTTTGTGACTATACTAAAAGAACATTTAATTATATACTTCAAATAAATGAATGCTATGGTATTTTAACTATAACTCAATAAAGATGTTTTCTAAAAAAAAGATCAATGCATGTGCCCAATCCCAGGCTTAAAAAATACAGAACTTCAATCTATACCTTCTGCCATATACAAAAATTAACTTACAATTGGTCATAGACCTAAAGGTAAAACCTGAAATTATAAAACTTCTAGAAGTAAACACAAGAGAAAATCTTGTGATCTTGGGTTATGTAAAGATTTCTTAGGTTTGACAAGAAAAGAACAATCTATTTTAAAAAATGATGAATTGTATTTCAAAAACTTTGAAAAGTCCTATTCTTTGAAAGACACTCTAAAAAGAATATAAAGATGAGCCAAAGACTGGAATACAATATTTGCAAATCACACATCTAATAAAGGACTTATAAAGAAATCTCAAACTCAATCATAAGAAAACAACCCAATTAAAAAATGGACAGAAGATTAGAACAAAAACTTCAAAAAAGAAGATTACAGAGGGCAAAGATGATTGGCCTTTGAAAAGATGATTGGCCTCATTCATCTTCAGGGAAATGCAAATTAAAAATGCACTGGCAAGCCAGTATATACCTATTACAATGACTAAAATATTTAAAAGACTATATCAAATGTTGGTGAGGATGCAGAGGAACTAGAACTCTCATACACTGCTGACTGGAGTGAAAATGGTACAGCCACCTTGGAAAAAAGTTTTGTACTTTCTTAAAATGTCAAGAATGCACCTACCATATGTTCCAGTCATTACACTGCTAGGTATTTACCAAAATTTAAAGAATGCATATATCAATACAAAGACATAAATGTTCATAGCAGCTTTATTTGTGGTAGTCCCTAAAACTGGAAACGACCAAGATGTCCATCAACAGGTCAATGGATCAACAAATTATGTTATATCCTCACAATAAATCACCACTCAGAAATAAAAAGCAATGGCCTGCTTATACATGCAACAACACCGACAAGTCTTAAAATAATTATGCTAAGTGAAAGAAGACAGAAACAAATCATACATATCGTATCATTCCATTTATATAAAACTCTAGAAAATGCAAACTAATCTATAATGACAGAAGGTAGATTATTGGTTGCTTGGGAAGAAAAGGATTGCAAAGAGACATGAGGAAACTTTGGGGGGCAGTGGATATGTTCATTATTTTGACCCTGGTGATGATTTCATGTTGTATGCCTACGTCAAAACTTATCAAATTGTACACTTTATTTATGTCACTTTGTTGTATGCCAATTCTACCTCAATAAAAGCTATTAAAAATAGAAAACATATGAAAATGAAAAATTGATTATATGTTATCATTTCTGAGTTCAAGAAAAACACATTGAAACTAAAAATAAAATTCTTAAAACAAAAATGGCAAAACATGGGTGTAGTGGCATGCATCTGTAGTCCTAGCTACTTCAGTGGCTGAGGTGAGAGGATTGCTTGAGCCCAGGAGTTTGAGGCTAGCCTGGGTAACATAGTAAGACTCTGACTCAAAAAAATTTTTTTAATTATAAAAAAGGAAAAACAGGAAAATGTATGTAATTTAATAGCTGTAAAAAATGTATATAACGTAATACCTGGAAAACAAAACTCCCTAAATTTTCTATTTTCTCAGTAAGAGATTAAGAGTACAAAAAAGAAAGAACATAAACATTTTTAAGAGTTAAAACTATAAAATATCATATGTCAAATATAGAGATGAAATAATTGGAAAACAGTATGTAGTTTCCAAATTGCACATAACTCATTGATTCTATATATATTAAATTGTATTTATTCACTTGAGGAAAGAGGTTAAAGTGGGATCTGTAGGCCACAGTATTATGATACTGTTTAAAAGAGAGCTTAACAAGCACAACTTAACTGATCTGTTAACAATGTCATTTCTCTCAACAATCAGTCGTGTTAAGGTTAGGCTCATAATGTTTCAAAAAAAGCAATATTTTGATTATATATTTTCATTGTATGCTTATAATACTGCTTTAATCATTAACTTCATAATATTGCAATTATTACACAAAGCAAAATTCCTAAACCAATTCCTAAAAATTTCACAGTTTGTCCACTGCAGATATTATCATAATATGCTACTAAGATTTCCAATTTGACATCTTAAAATAAAGTTTAAAACATTGGTCACATTGAACATAAATCTTCCAATCAGAGTCCATCCATGGACTTACAAAGGAGACCAAATGTTCTCTAGTAGAAAAAATGACAGTCGCAATGCCATCACAACCAAGATTTAATATGGCCACTGAGTTATGTTTAGTCAGTGATGTGCATGATTAGTAAACCTTTCTATATATGTAGATATTTTATAAATTACTTCAAAAGCAGCCAAAAAAAAAAAAAAACACCATTCATTATATAGCTGCTGCAGTTAAAGCTAGAACTTAGGAGACGGTACCAAGACAAGTATTTGTTTTATGTTCAGAAAGCATTATTCATTGTTAGTGTGCATGTAATAAATTCATATTTAAGTGTTCATTTTGTTAGTTAAATAACAATTACCTGTGAGACACCCAACTTTTTACAAGCATCAAGAAAATTTTCTACATTTCTTCGACATTTTGCCATGCTCAGTTTGGGCTGTAAATAAAACAGGGAAAGGACGTATTTTTAGACATTTTTGTAGAGAACTTAAAACTGAAAATTGAATTTATTGAATTATGCTATTTAAGGACAGTTTTTAAAAACTATAACTTCCTTTAGAGAACTAACAAACTGCAGACAGCACTTACCACTGCTGGTGATGGTACATGAATACTAGCTACAGAGCGTGGCCTTATATGATTGGCTAAATGGCAAAGAACAACCCCATCCATCAGTGCAGCTCCAATGTCATCAGGCAAAATTACTTTTAACCTGGATTCAAGATTCTGTAAAGAAATGGGTATAAAGCACAGATATTCTATCTAAATGTATATGTTATATATTTATATTATTAACCATTATAATCCAAAAATTTTAAGGAGCATTGAATCTATAAAATCCATATGCTTTATTAATTTTCCAAGTTGAACACATTTCTATATAGCAGATCTGAAAGGTCAATGTGACTTACATTGCGAAGTTGTCGTATTTGCTCTCGCTCTTCCCGTAAGTGCTCCATCTTTCTTCTCATTGTAAATCCTGGATCTGCTGCCCCATATTCCTGGCGAGATGAACGACTAAAAGCTATAAAAACAGAAATTTCCTAACTTGTTACAAAGCTAATAGGAAGGAGTAACCATTGATGGGGAAAGAGGCATGATAAAAACAATTAGCACAAAACTATAAAAGACACTATTACTTACTAATACATTCTAAATATTTTTTAAAGAATATATTTGAACTCCACTTATCTGTATAATTAAAAGCAACAGGAAAGACAAGTGTAATGATTTCTGCCACCTATACATGTTCTTATTTAAACATATGTTTATTAGATACTTATAACTCAGGTTAAAAATTATTATTTAACATTATGTCAGCCTTTTTCTTTTAAAGAAAAAGGAAATTATTCTTGAAGGTCAATACAGTTATTCAGGAATAAAAACTGTAATTCAATACCTTGCCAGGTAACATGGATCCATTTTCTTTTGGGCTTGCCAAATGCGAAAAGATCCCTTTTTAAAATCACAATATAATGGAGTGCTATAATTTCAAAGTGTTTGGTCTGCTGGCAGAGTGGTCATTCTAACAGCAGTCACAGTAGAGTAGAAATAAGACTGCAGTATATCTAAGGCAAAAAGCTGAGGTTTCAGGAGCTTGAAGGTAAAGAGGAAGAAAGAAATGGGAATGGGAATTGGAAAGACAAATAAAGTTAAGAGAGAATTACTTTTAGGATGGGGAAAGAATCTATGTGTACTTAAAACTGTGGAATCAATCCCACTTAAGCTGAGAAACTCTAGTTTCAAACATAACCAATAAATTTTATTTTAAGAATATATTTACCTGATCTAGGCTTCAAGCCAAAGGGACCATGTGAAAAGCCATCAGCTCTGTCATAGTCCTAAAAAACAGAAAATAAGTAAGATCTCTTTTCTTTCAAGATAATCAAGTTACTCATTCATATATATCCATTCCAATTTTGAGAAATACTTATTTTTTCCATGATTAGTGGAGTAGGAAAAGGTAACTTGCATTTTGATTCAAGTTGATACACTTCACTTTTAAGAGGTTAATAAATATTTGCTAATTGACCTGACCATATAGGCCTTTAAATAATTCTGTCTCATAGCATAAGGAAAATGAAAATCATTATGGAAGTGCATAAAATAGATACTATTTTTTCAAAGAAGACCCAGATTAAATTCTCCCCCCAAAATGAAGTAAGCTTCAATAAAAAGCGAATTTAGCATTTACTCAATATCTACTACAGACTTGACACGTAATGAGACAGAGCAGGGACCCCTCTTACGGGCCTGACAGACCTCACCCCCGACTACCCCACATAAAAATAAAGGAAAAATTTTGAGTCCCTTCAAGGTAAATTCCAGGCACCGAGCTAGCCCTGCCACCAGCGATTAAAAAGGTAAATGAATAATCTGATAAGCAAGATGACAATAACGTAAACTATAGCCACCAAAGTCAGTCAGAGTCACAAGATATTTGGTTTCCTGTAGCAACTAAGATAACATCTTAACATATGTCCTTGAGTTGTTTGTCAGAAACCAGGACCCTCACCCAATGGAAAACGGGTCTACTATCATGTTGACATCAGACAGACTGAAACCAGAAAATACATAGGGAAGTTCTGGGAATTTCCCAGCCCTTAACTCACTCTGAAACCCCCCTCTCTCCCCTTCCTTTAAAAACCCTGCTTGTAAGTCATTAGGGAGTTCTGGTCTTAAGTGCTGGCTGCCCATTCTTCTTGCTTGGCGCCCTACAATAAATGCCTTTCTTTCTGTCACTGCAAATTGGTGTCAGTGTTTGGCTTTGCTACACCAAGCAAGAGGACCCAAGTTTGGTTCAGTAGCATTAACAGAGTACAACCTGCAGCCAATCTACATATTCATACTAATAGGGGCTTCAGAATGATAGAGGATAAATTATTCTCTCTTCTATTTGAATGCACATCATTTCAAAGTGCTTCCACACATGGTGGTTTGATCCAGAAAGATTTGTAGTGTATTAAACAAACCTAAACTTGGAATCAGAAAATTTAGGCTATGTCTTCAGCACAACATTTAATTGTCATTGTTTCTTCATATTTTAAATGAATTTTAAATGAGGTTACCGTGAAAATTAATTGAGATAACTAAATGAAACTACTTTGTAAACTGTAGAGTGATTAAACAATATAATCTTAGCAGCACCTTATTTAATCTGTATAACAATTCTGTGAAGTTGGTAAGCCTAGGCTTCCATCCCTAGTCCAAAGGCTAGGGTCTTTGGGAAAGTTATCAATCTTAGCTGTAAAATGATGATGATGATACCTATTTCATGGGATTGCTTTTGGGTTCAAATGTACAGATGAGGACATTCTTAATAGTAAAACACTACACTAATTGGTCTTACCATTTTTCATTCACACACGAAATAGAAACCATCAGAATTCTGTAGATTATCTGAATCTTCTGCTAATTAACATGTGAGATGCAGTTCAAGTTGAATGTTAGTTGAGCTACTAAAACACATTCATGCTGATCACCCTATCTATCCAAAAGCCTCATAGTTTGTCTTCATTATGTTAGTTAAATTGTTATGAATTCCTAGATAAAATTTTTACTTATCTAAATACAAGCAAAAATATATTATAAAGGCAATATAATTTATTTGAAAAGATTGACATGAATATCCTCCTCTGTGAGCACAGATCATAAAATCATAAAGTAAGCAGGCAAATAAGTAGTAGTCACTTATAGGTTTATATTTTATTATGACAAAGTAAAATAAAGGATTTATAAAAGTGTGTGACAAAGACTAACTTTAGGATATACTAATTGAAATTATTTCTGAAAGAATGTATATCATTTTACCTGCCATATAAATAATTTAGAAGCATGTTTATAAAACTAATGTCCAAGTCCATCTAATCCTGGCTTTTTAAAAAAGTTACAGCACCTACATATAGTGAAAAACTATCTGCATAACCAAAGTTATACAGTGAATTTGGACCATCCAAACATTTAGACAAAGTCCTGAATTCACCAAATGAATGCATAATCATTTATTAACTAATTCCAATATACTTAAGAATAAAGTAATCTGAAATAGAAGAGATACTGTTCAGAATTTTTTAAATTTATTTCTTCTTGTAAAGCAATAGGGTTAACTAAATTATAAGAATCAGTCATTCGAACCACCAGAGTAGTTGATCAAGAGTTCACAAATTGTAACTTTCATATACCCATTCTCCCCATACTAACCCCTTAAGGTCTAAGATGCCAAAAAAATGTGTAACCTCCTGTCGATAGGAACAACCCACTGCAGGGATGTTTCTCGTGGAAAAAGGATGTTTCTCTTGCATTGCTTTCAGACCTAACTGGTTACAAGAAAAACCAAAGGCCATTGCACAATGCTCAAGTACTTTTTTCACATTTAAAATTTGAAAGCTGTTCTTAAAATCCATCATTTATTTTAAAATATAGATTAATCAGAACACATACATTTCATAAAGTGATTTCTTTTCTGTGATCTACAGACATTTCCCAGTAAGAAAATCATAAATAAACAAGTGATACTGCCAATATTTATACAAAAGATGGTATTCCTAGAATTTTTATAGGCTAGAAGGTTTGTATAAACTAATCTACCAAGGATTTTAAAATATGGGTAATAAATTACGTTGTAAAATAAACATGAGGTTTGAGAGAAGAGGCAAGGAAGAACTCTATGTAAAACACGGAAAACATAAAACATTAAAAAAAGCACATAAAAACATATAAAAACCGAACTTGTACCTCAGATGATACTGGAGATTGTGGTGACATATTAGCATTATCACTGTCTTGCTAAAATATAAAAATAAAAAGATGAAAGATGAAATTAAAATACAAATGATGATTTAAACATATAAAAGGAAAATAAAAATTGTTTTGATCAACTACTAAAGGAAGAATCTGGACTATACCATCTAGCACCTTGCCACTCAAAGTGTGGTCTGTGAACCAGCAGCACAGGCATCTTCTAGGGGTTTGTTAAAAATGTAGAATGTCAGGCCCTACCCAAGACCTTCATTTCAATAAGATCCCCAAGCGATTCTAAGTACAGTACTTTAAAGTTTGAGAAGAGCTATCTGTGTACAATAGCAATGATGTGTTACAATCAGAGACATGTAAATGAAGGCATGCAAAAGCTCCATCACTCAAAATAAGAACTCATATCTGCAAAATTATGTGTATAAGCTTAGAAACTGTTACAGAAAATTTAATTTAATAAAACATGATTTTTGAATGACTATTACATTGCCAACCTAATACAAAATTTTTGACATTCAGCCTTGAATATGCACACCGCATAGAACATTTACTCATTCATTCAACAAATGAGTAGTGGCTACCTACTAGGTGTCATACATTGTGCTAGACACAGGGAATACTGAAATTTAGAAAAATATCATCCATTCAAGGATCTTTCAGTCTATGAGGGAAATAGATTCATGTATGGAGGCAATACAACATTCTCAGAACAATACAGAGCTATACATGGCATATTATGAGGCACAGATAAAGGGCCCTTGGGAGGACAATGGAGGTGGTGGAGAAAAGCAAGTGTCCAGAGTAAGTAAAAACTCAGTAAAAAACTGAGTATTTACCAGAAAAAGAAGGAACAATATTCCAAGATGAGAGGGCAAGAACAAAGCTAAAGAAGCAATAAATAGAAGCATGAGCACAAAAAACCTTTGAGCAGTTCTGTACTGCTGGAGGGTAAGGTGAAAGAAGGACAAGTTGTGAGTTGACGCTGATGTGATAAGCAAGGGCTTGATCAAGAAAGATCTAGAATTTACCCTCTATGTTATGGAGAGAACTTGAAGGTTTCTAAGCAAGAGAATGGCCTAATTATACGTGGTCTTTGAAATGATCATTCTGGCTGCAATGAGGAGAATGGACTGGAGAAAGGGAGAAGAACAAGGAAGTTACTGCAGTAGTCTTGGCAAGAAATGATGAGGGCCCTTGCCAGGGCAGAAACAGTAGAAATAAAAGTGGGGAATGCATGCAAAATATTTCAGTACAAATAAATAAATAAACAAAAAAACAGTAGGTCTTGGCCACTGAATAGATACTGAAGCAGGGAATAAGGGGACAGGGAGAACACTCAAACTGAACCTCCAGCAAGGCATTCAGCAAATGTCTTCTGCAAAAGGCCAAATAGTAAATACTGTAGGCTTTGTGGCCCACATGATCTCTGTAGCAACTATTGTACTTCCTCCTTATCCATGGTGGATACATCCCAAGACCTTCAAAGGATGCCTGAAACCACAGACAGTACCGAACCCTACATATATGTACTATATTTTTTCCTATACATACATACTTATGATAAAATTTAATTTATAAATTAGGCATAATAAAAGATTAACATCAATAACCAATAATAAAATAGAATAATTGTAACAATATACTGTAATAAAAGTTATGTGACTATGATCTTTCTCTCTCCCTCTCTCAAAATATCTTATTGTACGATACTCACCTATTTTCTGACTGTAGTTGACCGTGTGGGTAACTGAAACCTTGGAAAGCGGACCAGCGGATAAGGGGATAGGGAGGTGGGGGAACTTCTATGCTCAACTATGGCATTGTAATGATGCAGAAGCAGCCATATGTAAATGTATGTGGCTAATTTCCAATTAAAACTTTACTTATAATCACATCCAGTGGGCCAAATTTGGCCCTTGGGCCATAGTTTGCCAATCCCTGCTCTAGCTGATTGTTCATGATGATTCCACTAACTCAGTAGTTCTCAACCTTGGCTGCATATTAAACTCACATGGTAAACTTTAAAAACCTCATTGCACAGGCCATACCACATCATACCACATGCCAATTAAAAGAGAATATCTTGAGGTGAGACTCAGATACCAGTATTCTTTAAAGCTCATCAGGTTATTTCAATGTGCAGCCAAGGTTAAAAGCCACTGGACCAATTCCTGGCCACTATTGAAAAGTGGGGTTTAGAAACAAAAATGAAAAGCTCAGTTTTGAATATATTGAGTCCTAGTAGGTCTACGAGATATATCCAGCAGAGATTCTAAGCAGGTAAAAAGATGGATACAATATTACAAGGGCCTGAACCTCATGGGAGAGGTCTATACTAGAGACAAATCTGAGAGGCCCCAGCAGGCATGCAGGTGTTATTTATTGAAGTCTTGAGAGCTGATGAAGCCACCCTAGAGACCATGCAGTGTACCATGCCCTGGGGAACAACAATATTTAGGGAGCAAACCAAGATCTTGTGGAGTTGGTGCAATGGAAAGCGTGGGGTAGGTGTACAGGAACTGATTGTGTTCACATACAGGTAAATATTACCAAAGACACCCACACAAAACATGTCATTCAGTCTTAATTATAAATACTAACAGTCAAAAGATGACCAGCTATTGGCATAACTGCCCTTTATTTACCCCAGTAAATACTACCAGAGAGGCCTGCATCTGGGCTGGGGAAAGAAAAATCATCTGGCTCTATTCATTGTTTTTCCCTGAGTGATTCTATTTCCTAAAAATAAAGGCATTTTCTGAAACCTGCCAAGTACTCAACATCAAATTAACTATCAATTCCCCCAACCAAAACCACATAACACTTAAGTATTTATGGTGATGAGAATATATCATCATCATAAAGCTAGGTCACTACACAGTTTCTGCTGGGGCAATAGAAAAATTTATGGTAGTGCACAACCTGTAGAAATATAATTTTAAATTTTAAAATAGTGCACAGAATTTTTGGAAAGAGTTCCCATACAAAGTTCCTAAAAAATCTCAAATCTCAAGTGACAACCAGGCTGATTTACAAAGACAGGAAAAATAAACTTAAATTCATGGATTACGGACAGCAGATAAATGATGATAAAATTCTGAAACCGAATTATTAGTAACTGTGTTCTCATGGACATATGGAAATAAAATGATTAAATTAATAATTGTATGGTGATGCTCAAACATTTTTATTATTGGAGAAAAACCATGCATTAAATCAATAACAAAGAACCTGAGAGATGGACTGCATTTTACTATGATTCAGCCAACTCAATATGGTATGTAAACATTTCAAATAATTAAAAATATTATCCTCTTTTCTCACCTCATCATTTTCAGTGCCACTTGAACTCTTCCTCGCTGATTTATACTGAAAAATATTTAAAGCACATACTTTATTTTTCCTTGAACATATGAATTCTCTGCTAGCATATTATGTGTGAGGTTTATTCATATTTTGGTACTTTTATTAAATTACTTGATACTAAATTTAAGTAAATAACAAGTTTAAATAGTGCTGCTACTAATAACTAATACATATAATGATTTCTATGTGCAAGTCATTGTTCTAAGTACTTTACAAAGATCTAGTAACATTTATTTCCTAAACCAAGCCCATTCCCTATTCATTCAGCTTTGCAATCTGAGGATTGTCTTAGAGTATCTTTCTTAACTCATTATATCCAAAATATCATCAAGTCAATTCTTTTGGTAATCTCTCTCAGACTTACCTCTTCTGAATTCTCGAAACTACCACCCTATCCCAGGTTCTAATTATCTCACACCTGGTCTGTAATTTTAACATTCTAATATGTCATCTATCAAGAAATCTGCTTTCGGCTTTAAAAAAAAAAAAACCCACTACGTTAAATGTACATATTGATTGTGCAATAATTATAATAATAATAGCTAACACTTATATTAGTGTTTACTATATGCCAGGCACTGATTGAAGTGTCTTACATGTGTGTTAACCCATTTAATCTTCATAATGACCCTAAGAGCTAAGTCCTATTTCCCCTGTTTTACAGTAAGACAGAGCTAACATGCTCAATATCAAAAATGCTAATATGTGGAAATGCTTAGAATCAAAGAAATACAGTATGACAACCACTGGAGTTCTTACTTGTGATTCTTCCTCAATGATCCTGAAAATCAGTGGCATATTCACATTCTGTTTGCAACTCATGACTATTCTGTTGAAAAACCTACTTTCAAATTATGTCCAAACTTCTTTGCCTGGCATTCAAGGTTCTGTTTAATGGTCCCCTTTACATATGCAGCATTACATTACATAACCCTTAGAAAAACAGATAACCTACCTGATATCTCAACCACAAAGTGGGGAGTGAGCTGTGTTAGGGATTGCAAATACAAGACATACGTTTCTCCACGGTCTCTCCTATGACAACTACCAATAATTTACCAGCGTGCTCTTTCCAGCTGATCCCATACACAGCCTCGAAATGCTTTCAACCCAGTGTTCCAGAGAGTCACTGAATGAAACTGGTACGTGCAAAAAAAAAATACTTATTTGCCATCCCTAGGCAAGCTTATTTTTAATTCTATACTATTATAATACTTCTGTGAAACAGTGACATTTGAGTGAATAATATGCTAATATTTATTAAGTGCTTACTCTGTGGCAAATGCTGTTCTAAGCACTTTATATTATTAAATAATTTAATATTTATAACCATAAGATGAAGGAAGGTACAGGCATGCCTTGTTTTATTTTGGTTCACGTTATTGCACTTAACAGACACTGTGTTCTTTATGAATTGAAAGTTTGTGGCAACCCTGAATCAAGCAAGTCTATCGGCACCATTTTTCCAGCAGCATTTGTCTCTACCACATTTGGGTAATTCTTGAAATATTTCAAACTTTTTATTATTATTATATCTATTATGGTGATCTGTGATTGATGATCTTTGATATTACTATTAAAGTTGCTCTGGGGCAACACAAACCATGCCTATATAAGAGGGCATGTTTTGTGTGTACTGACTGACCGTTACCCTGTCTCTCTCCCTCTCTTATTCCCTGAGACACAATATTGGAATTAGGCCAATTAATAATCCTACAATGGCCTCTAAGTGTTCAAGAGAAAGGAAGAGTTGTACATCAGCCCCTTTAAATTAAAAGCCAGAAATAATTAAGCTTAGTGAGGAAGGCTTGTTGAAAGCTGAGAAATAGCTCAATGCAAGGAAAAGTTCTTGAAGGAAATTAAAACTATTACTCCAGTGAATGAACATAAACGATAAGAAAGGATAACAGCTTTATTGCTGATATAGAGAAAGTTTTAGTGGTCTGGATAGACCAGCCACAACATTCCCTTAAGCCAAAGCTCAATCCAGAGCAAGGCTCTAATTCTCTTCAATTCTTTGAAGGCTGAGAGAGGTGAGGAAGCTGCAGGAGAAAAGCTGCAAGCTGGCAGAGGTTGGTTCATAGGCTTTAAGGAAAGAAGTTGTCTCCATAACATAAAAGCACAAGGCAAAGCAGCAAGTGCTGATATAAAACCTGCAGCAAATTATCCAGAAGATCTAGCTAAGATAATTAATGAAGGTGGCTAAACAAAACAACAGATTTTCAATGTAAACAAAAGAGTCATCCATTGCAAGAAGATGCCCTCATCTAGAACTTTCACAGCTGGAGAAGTCAATGTCTGGCTAAAAAGCTTCAAAGGACAGGCTGACTCTCTTTTTACGGGCTAATGCAGCTGCTGACTCTTAAGTGGAATCCAAGGAGCCAATGCTCACTGACCATTCCAAAAATCCTAGGGCCCTTAAGAATTATGCTAAATCTACTCTGCCTGTGATCTATGAATGGAACAACAAAGTCTGGATGACAGCACATCTGTACACAGTATCGTTTACTGAATATTTT
>CAUYRT010090893.1:0-12653 GCA_963574885.1 Lepilemur ruficaudatus | reverse complement strand
AAACTTCCTGGGCCGTATTTTTTTAATTAAAACTCCTTAGTTTTCTTTCTAGAGGAAGGTTATTAAAAAGCCATGGCAGGGGCCAGGCGCGGTGGCTCATGCCTGTAATCTTAGCACTCTGGGAGGCCGAGGCGGGTGGATAGCTGAAGGTCAGGAGTTCAAGACCAGCCTGAGCAAGAGCGAGACACTGTCTCTACTATAAATAGAAAGAAATTAATTGGACAACTAAAAATATACAGAAAAAAATAGCGGGGCATGGTGGCACATTCCTGCAGTCCCAGCTACTCGGGAGGCTGAGGCAGAAGGATCGCTTGAGCCCAGGAGTTTGAGGTTGCTGTGAGCTAGGCTGATGCCACGGCACTCTAGCCCGGGCAACAGAGTGAGACTCTTGTCTCAAAAAAAAAAAAAAAAAAAAAGCCATGGCAGGGCCCAAAGTCCAGAACCTCTCTGGCTCTTTCTCTCTTTTTTCAGACAGGCCTGCTGTCACGGGGAACAGAAGTTGGGGTGGAGGAGAGCCTTCCTGCCTCTTGTATAGATTTCCAGCGAATTCTTCTCCATCCTCGTCCCTACTTTCAGAGGTACTTAATGCCTGTCATTTCTGAGCAGACTGGAATTCTGCAGAACAAATCAGCCTTCTTCAAGGCTTCTTCTCTGGTCTTAATCAAACATCACACTTTCATCTGCTTCCTAGCTCCAATATTTTATTGCTGACTTCTTCCCGCCTGTTCTTTATCTATACATTTATATCCTTTAGAAACCTCTTTACTGCCATTTTAGAAAGGTTTTGGCAGGGTGTCTGATAAATGGTGCATGTTACAATCTGCCATTTTTGAGGACTTTCATATTTAAAAATATTTTTAATTTTCTCTCATAGTTGGTGAATAGTTTGGATATAGAATTTGAAGTTCATCATCTAATCTTTGACAAAGCAGATAAAAACAGACACTGGAGGCCGGGTGCGGTGGCTCACGCCTATAATCCTAGCACTTTGGGAGGCCGAGGTGGGTGTATCATTTGAGCTCAAGAGTTCGAGACCAGCCTGAGCAAAAGCGAGACCCCGTCTCTACTAAAAATAGAAAGAAATTAATTGGCCAACTAAAACTATATAGAAAAAGTTAGCCAGGCATGGTGGCTCATGCTTGTAGTCCCAGCTACTCAGGACACTGAGACAGAAGGATGGCTTGAGCCCAGGAGTTTGAAGTTGCCGTGAACTAGGCTGATGCCACAGCACTCCAGCCCGGGGAACAGAGTGAGACTCTGTCTCAAAAAAAAAAAACCAAAAAACAAACAAAAAAAACCAGACACTGGGGAAAAGAATCCTTATTCAATAAATGATGCTGGGAAAATTGGAAGCCACATGTAGAAGACTGAAATAGGATCCGTACCTCTCACCTCTCACAAAAATCAACTCATGGTGGTTAACAGACTTAAACCTAAGTCATGAAACCGTAAGAATTCTAGAAGAAAATGTTGGAAAAATTTCTAGACATTGGCCTAGGGAAAGAATTTATGAAGAAGAGCCCAAAGGCAATCACAGCAACAACAAAAATAAATAAATGTAACCTGATCAAATTTAAAAGCTTCTGTATAGCCAAAGAAACTATCACGAAAGCAAACAGACAACCTATAGAGTGGGAGAAAGTATTTGCATGCTACGTATCTGATAAAGGGCTGATAACTACAATCTATACAGAACTCAGTAAAATCAGCAAGAAAAAAATCAAACAACCCCATTAAAAAGTGGGCAAAAATATAAACAGAAACTTTTCAAAAGAAGACAAGACTAATGACCACCAAACATATGAAAAAATGCTCAACAACTCTAATCATCAGGGAAATGCAAATCAAAACCACAATGAGGTATCACTTAACTCCAGTGAGAATGGCTTTTATCAAAAAGTTCCAAAACAATAAATGTTGGCATGGATTGGAGAGATAGGAACACTCATACACTGCTGTTGGGACTGTAAACTAGTACCTCTGTGGACAGTAATGTGGAGATACCTCAAAGAGCTACAAGTAGAACACCATTTGATCCAGCAATCCCATTTTTGGGCATCTACCCAAAGGAAAAAAAGACATTCTATAAAAAAGACATCTGCACTAAAATGTTTATAGCAGCACAAATCACAAAGATGTGGAAATAAGCAAAGATGTGGAAACAACCCAAGTGCCCATCAATACATGAGTGGATTAATAAAATGTATATGTATACCATGGAGTTCTACTCAGCCACAAGAAACAATGGTGATATAGCACCTCTTGTATTATCCCGGATAGAGCTAGAGCCCATTCTACTAAAGTATCACAAGAATGGAAAAACAAGCACCACATGTACTCACCATCAAATTGGTATTAACTGATCAACACTTAAGTGCATATATAGTAATAACATCCATCGGGTGTTGGGCAGATGGGAAGGGGAGGGGTTAGGCATATACACACCTAATGGGTGCAGTGCACACAGTCTAGAGGATGGACACACTTGAAGCTCTAACTCGGGTGGGGCAAGGGCAATATATGTAACCTAAACATTTGTACCCCTGTAATATGCTGAAATAAAAAAAAATTTAAAGTTCAAATATCATGTAAATTATATTTTATAAATAAAGCCAATGATATATGTCCAAACTTGTACTTTAGAGTCCTATGTTAAATGCTTTCAGTTTTTAAAAATGGGAGAAAATAAACGAACCATGAAGTCAACATGTCCTTAGGAAAAGAGCAACCCCCCACTTCTAGGACAAAGAAAAACAGGGCATAAATAACTTACATAAATGAAAGTTTAAATGGTTGAAATTGTGTATTATAGCAAGAGCTGATGGTTAAGGAAAAATAAAATGAATATTGGGCAAGAGAATTAAAACCTGAGGGGGGATGAAAAGCCACAGAGAAATGGTCCAAAGGACAATAATAATTTATTCTATTTTCACAGTAGTTCTAGTTTTGAAAGATCTTTAAAATATTGAATCATAGAATACCTCTATGAGGCAGGAAAAAAAAATTATGCCCATTTTAAAAAATAAGAAAAACATGGCTCCAACGTCCCAGAGCCAGTAGTAGAAGGAGTTGAGCTGGGCCACCTGCTCACAATGTCTTTCTCGAGGCAGATTTTAGGTTACCTGTGATCCAGTTAAGTGCTGATTAGAATGAAGAGAGATCAGAGGTGAATTTATCCTGAAACTAATAAAGTTGAAGCTTCAGGGACCCTCCTTGCATGGGCTTCCTCCAAGGCCCTTACCTCTTTGTTTCTTAAATAAACTTTATTTTTTAAAACAGTTTCAGATTGACAGAAAAATTGCAAAGGTAGAGTCCCTACATATCCCACACCTAGTTTCCCCTATTATTAATGTATTAGTGTGGTGCATTTGTTATAATTAATGAACCAATATTTTTGCATCATTATTATAACTGAAGTCCATACTTCATTCAGATTTCCTTAGTTTTTACTTAATGTCCTTTTTCTCTTCCAGGATTCCCATTCAGGATACCACATTATATTTGAGATTAGTGAGAAAGGTAGCAAAGTTTACCTGGATTCTTGCTTCTCCACATTTTCCCTTTAGTATTATGCTTGGTTATTTTAATAAGTGGCTCCCATTTAAAGAATCTTAAAAAAAAAAATGTGTAGTTTTATTTGGGTCCTAGAATAACACTCGCCTTATAGTCTGGCCACAGACCACATAATCCAGCTCCACCAAGCACTAATCACTGTTCATCTGTATTGTTGGTCCAGGCAGGAGGAAGGAACCAGCTTATTATGGGCTTGACTTAAAACAGATAACAGGAGAGCAGTAAACACTGCTTTTTCATTTATTCATTTCTCTACAGATCATCCATGAATGGGCTAAACAGATCTTATAACTATTTATGTATCAACACAGAATAGCTCTTAAATAGGGGGAAATGAGGGCAGAAGGAAAGAAAATCTTTTGCTGTCCTAAAATGGCTTTATTTTCCTAGATTGAGTAACTGTTAGAAAGAGTATTTCAGGTTCACCCTATCCATGGCCTGCACAACACGGTAAATTTGGATTGACTCATTCGTTCATTCAAAATGATTTTATAGAACGTCTACTGTGTGTGAAGCCGTGGTGGACTGTCAGAGGCCTGTTTTCCTTTGCCCAGTGAGCAAAGGAGATACCTCTCCTCTTCTGATGGAAAATCCTGCTCACTGTTTCCCAGGACTCAGCTCACCACAACATAGCACTACCAAACCTTACACGTAGCGCATGGCCCCCTTGGCCAGCCCTCGTGCTGCCTGAGAAGTAGACACTGGGAGATGATGCGGGGCTGCTGAGAGGTTCACAGCAGGAGAGAGAAGCCTCCATCCCAAGGGCCAGCAACTTTTGATTGTTTGAACTACTCCAGCCCTCCTACTGTCTACAGGAGCCACTAAAGTTCCTTTTTTTGTTTAAGCTAATTTAAGTTGTGTTTCTGTCCCATTAATTATCACTTGTGTTGAAAGGGCCCTAACAGAAAACACAGGCACAACATTAAATGCTGGCATACACCGATGAACAAAATAAACATTGTGCATTAGGGAAATGCAAACTGAAACCACAATGGAATGTCATGACATTTAGACTCAAATGGCTAAAAGCGATTGACAAACCCAGTGTTGAAACAGGAGTGAGGAAGTGGCTGCTGGTGAGAATGTAAACTGGCCCAGTTACTTTGGAAAACTGTTGGCAATATATACCAAAGCTGAACGTAGGCAAACCCTGTGTTTCAGCAATTCCACCCAACAAAGCTGTACATGTGTTGACGTGCTCATCGTGTTACTGTTTATAATGCCAGAACCAAGAAATACCCAGGAATGGTATGATGGGTGAATACTTTGTGGTATCCACACAATGGAATACTATTCACCAATGAGATGAATGATGCAAAGTTGCACACAGCATGAATTAACCTCACAAACACAATGTGGAGCAAAACAAGGGCAACACAGAATGTCACATACGGCCCAATTCCATCCACGTCAGGTTACTGCAGCTGGCTGGCAGACCCTTGCTGTTAGAAGCCAGCAGAGTGCTTGCCCTCAGTAGGGGAATGAGTGGAAGGGAGCAAAGGGACTTCTAGGGGCTGCTCATGCTCTGTTTCTTGATCCGGGTGGTGGTTTTATAAGTAGTTTTTGTGAAAAATTATCAAACTGTATATTTATGATATATGCCCTCTTCTGTATGTCTATATTTCAACAAAAGGTTAAACAATAAAGACTGTATCCTTGGCCCATGAAAAGACAGATAATAAATAAGTAAATAAACCAAATAAACTAAATTTTTCATTAAAAAGTTGTGATAAATGCCAAGATGCCTTTTCTTTGCTGTTACTGTTTCAAGTTGGAGAATACTTTTTTCTTTTTCTCATCAGGAAGCTCTGTAGCCATCCTGGTGACTTTACTTCTTGTCTCTGGATCTTTTCTAGCTCCGTCTTATCTATCCTAAAGGACAGTCGCCATAAATGCATAAAATATCACGTGCAGATTCTCCAGGATTTGGTACAAAGAACATGCCATCTATTTCATTTCCCATGGTCTTCCTGGATTAAGACTAGCAATCTGCAAGCCTTTCTTAACACTGTGGCCCTGGAATGCTGTCCTGGGGAGCACTTAGTATGTCTTTTCTTGGATCAGGATTGACATGCAAGGGCATATCTTTCAATGAGTATGTTTTGTATTTTTTTTCCCTGAAGGTCTTATCTTACGCACAATGATTTTTTTATTACTTTTCAGTGTGCTCCGAATAATGCTTTCCGTGTGTTCCCATTCTCTTGGTATTTCAGTGTGTGGAAATGCTTAAAGTTATCTGAAAATAGGAGATTCTGACGCCCTCTTGGCTCATTTCTTCAAAACTTCAATTGCTTAATACTGCTCTATCCTGAAACTGTGGTTTTGTTCAACTAGAATTGTATCACATTTGAAAAATATGGGCCAAAAGTTGCAGCTTAGAAATCTTTGTTACATGAAGATATTAGTTGTAGACATTTATTTTAACGTTTGTGAGCTTTTTACTTACCTTTCAAAATCTACTTCTATTAATAATTCAACTAACTTGTATGTTTAAATAACACTTGAAGAAACATATTAATTTCCAGAAGCCACGGCTGACCAAAGAATCAGTTCTTAGTTAGCTGGAAATAGAGAGATATTGTTTTTAAGGGACAGCCACGGACAAGGGCCCCCGAGACCAGGAGGCTTGCATAACAACTGTCTAACTATGATCCTGCTGCCCTGGCCAACAGCAGGAAATGGAAACAGAGTGTGTGGGCCAAGACAGTCAAGCTGTTAAAGTTTTTTTTTTTTCTTACAGACAAAACAGCCAAAGGACGGATTCCAATTTCCTAAAAGTTGCTTTAGCCTTGGACAAATACAAATTCTATGTTATTTTTCAAACCAAATATCTTTAAGCTTAGCATTTATTTACACATTTGTAACAGAAAGAGGAGTCTTTATTTACAAGTGCCATAAGCACTGGATACTAACCAGATGTGTTTTATGGTGTCTTATAAAGCAAGAAAATGCACAGAGAAGAAACTAGAGTTTGAAAAAAATCTTAGAACAAGTAGTTAATTTATGTCAACAGAACTAAAGGAGGTGAAAGCCCTTTGTTGAAATGTGCCTCACCACTGACACAACATTAGAAAATTTGTTCAACAAGTGCTTGCCCTTGCCTTCCAAGAGCATTTGCAAATATCTTTGGGTCTTTTATGTTCTACATATTTTGTATCTGAATGTGATAATCATGTTCTCATAAAGTACTCCTAAATGACTGGCTTATGCTGACATGTCATGGGCCTGTGAAATCATTTAACTAATTATAGCTTACAGGGAGGAAGGTGTTTAACTGAAACATGCCCCTCCTGAATAGCTGGCCCTCACTTTCTTAGTGAGAAGAAATAATCAGATTATTTTGGGAGGTGGGGAGGAGCAGGGATGATACCGTGTGTGTAGTTTGTGTTTATCAGATAAATACATTATTTTCAACATATTAAAAATATCATAATTAAAGGTTGGATAAAAACTGATAGAGAGTCAGGAAATGTGAACATATGTTTATATTCGATTTAAATTACTAGACTTTGTGAGATAAGGTAGTTTTGAAAGGCATTTGACAACAATTTGAACTATCATAAAAAGCTCAAAATAAAATAGTTCTAAATAAAAAAATAGATCTATAGGATGCTTAGTTTGAAATCTTCCTTAAAAGCATAAAGAATCACTTCACATCCATTTGAATAACTATAATAAAAAGGACAAACAACAATAAGTGCTGGTGGGAACGTGGAGAAAGCGGAACAGCACTATTGGCAGAGCCAACATGTACAAGAATGTCAATGTAATTTTAAAAATGTGAAATGGTACAATCATTTTGTAAAACAGTTTGGTAGTTTCCTTTCTTTCTTTTTTAATGTCCCATATAAATTCTGAAATGGTACATTCACATATGAAGCAGAGTTATAATTGTTCCTTTTAATTTCTTACTAATGCAGGTATTTTATTTGTTAATAACCCACATATATTCACTTCTCATGAGAGCCTCAAACTAGGGATTTACTATCAATCTCTCTGCTTCCTATATTCCTAATGCTGGGGCCTAATATGGGAATTTCTTCCAGGAAGGCATGGCTGGAGAGACATAACCTCTCCTAAGGTTACCCGATCCTTTTTTCAACCTAATTTAGTCCCCCTTTCACACAGAATCGTGTCATTTGAATCTTTCTGGACTGGGACAAAGCAACTGAGAGTATGAGACAAGGTAACATTCTTCTTTCCTCAAGAAAATGGTTCCCTGAGCCATATCCTGGGGATGGGGGAGGGAGAGGGAGAAGGTACAATGTAGAGTGACTTTTTAAAACCCACAGCTGCTCTCTTTTTTTTTATTTTTATACTTAGGTGAAATTAACATAAACATAAAAGCAACCATTTTTAAGTGATCAATTTGGTGTCATTTAGTACATTCTCAGTGTTGTGCAACCACCACCAATATCTACTTCCAAAACATTTTTGTCACTCCAAAATAAAAGTGTTACCCATTAAGCAGTTAATCCCAATTCCTGCTTCCCCTGGTCCCTGGCAAGCACCACCCATCAATTTGATTTCTGTTTCTATGGATTTATTTATTGTGGATATTTCATATAAATGGAATCATATAATATGCGACCTTTTGTGTCTGCCTCCTTTAACATAAAGTTTTCAAGGTTCATCATTCCATTTTCAAGATATTTCATGTCTTTTTATGCCCGAATAATATTCCATTATATGCAAATACCACAATTTGTTTGGCTTCTTTTATAATTTCTGTTTCCTTACTGATATTTTCATTTTGTTCACACATTGTCTTCCTGGTTTCCTTTAGCTCTTTAAGCATATTTAAGACAGTTCATTAAAAGTCTTTGTGTAGTAAGTCCAATGTCTGTGCTTCCTCCAAGATGGTTTCTGCATATTTATTTTTTTTTTCCCCTGTGAATGGGCCATTCTTTTCTGTTTCTTTCTATGCTCTATATTTTTGATGTTGAAAACTGGGCATTTTGAATACTAGAATGTGGTGACTCTGGAAATCAAAATCTCTTCTATTCTCAGGGTTTGCTGTTGATTGCTGAGGACTGCAGTTGTCTATTTAGCAACATTTCCAAACCATTTTTGCAAAGACTATATTCCTGCTTGTGTGTGGTCACTGAAGTCTCTGTTCTGTTATCTCATCCATCAGCCAGTGCCCTGACAGAGATTTCCTTAAATGCCTGGAGCCCAAAGGGAAAGAAAAAAAAATTCTACTCTCCTGTCTTTGAAGTTTGGCGCTGAGGTGGACACTCCTTCAATGCTAAGGCAGTGTGCCTACAACTCTGCCTTAGCTTTCACTCCCTACTTGCTCCACCAGAGGTGGAAGCCTAGCTTCCTCTCAGGTCTTTCCTGAGCATGCATCCAGTCCTGGGCATGCATGCTGCACTCTCTGTTTTCCCTGGTATATGCAGTGGCCTTTCTAAGTCCTTTATTCCCCCAAGAAACTTCCCCCACAGCCTCTTCCTTCCAGGGTTTTTGGATCTATCTGCTGCTTGCTCTGTCCTACATCCCTTGCCCCTGGGCAGACGTGCATAGTATATAACTTTAAATCTTTCTACAAATGCTGCCACTTCCCAGAAATTTACTCCAGCCCAAGGGGTGGTGGTGACACAAGGTCAACTTCAGTACTGATCCCTTCAGGAACCACCAGACAGGTCAGAATACACAACCATAGTATTTTAAGAAGGTTTGTATTCACTCCCTGGCAACAGCAAGTTGCAACAAGAACATGGGCTACTACTGTTACAGCTGCCACTGCCTCTCTGGGGAATGACAGATGATAGGCAAGTGAAGATATCACAATACTTTTTACTGGAAATCAGCTGCCTCTTCTTCACCAAGCACTCCCTCAGTTGTTTCAAGTGTCTGATTAGATTCCAGAGTTCCAATAATGTCTATTCTGTCAATTTTTGACAGTTTATGGTGGTTTCAGTGGTGGTACTCATTCTTTCAGTGCCCTACTCTGCCATTTTCTGTGACATCACCTTGGTTTGACAGTTTCTTAAACTGTAAACACAAGCTTGGCAATCCCACTCCTAGGAATCTAACCAAGAGAAATGAAAACATGTCCATGCAAAGACTTGCATACGAACGCTCACAGCAGCTTCATTTGTTATAGACAAACAAGTTCATACAACCCAAACTCTCACCAACTGCTGAATGGATAGTCAACTATCAAAAATGGAGTCAGACTTGATTTTCTATCCTTCATGAATCTCCAGAATTATCCTCCTAAAATTTGAGTGATTTCATCTTACTGTCCCCCTCAAAAATATAAAGTGATTTTGTTAGAGCCTAGAATAAAGACTAAATTTCTAAAATGTGGAACTCGAGAGCCTCTGTGAAATTTCCCTAAACTTACTTTCTAGCCTGTGCTTCTAACTCTACCCCAGTCCCAGTGAACAGGGGTAAGTTCCTTCCAGCACCTGTAAAAATTTTTGTCATTCTACTCAAATGCCCTCTATTCAGGAAATCTTCCGGCTTCTTCTTATATGTCCCTATATAATTTGTGTATTATAGCAATCACTTGTGATTACAGTAGGTGTACACATTTGTTGCTTCAACTAAATACTGATGCAACTATGTAACATCTAATTTGGTAGGAGGATCTTACTCACTTTGAACTGCTAGCATAGCCTAGGTATACAGTAGGTACTTTACAAACATTTGTTGACTTCATGAATGTGCACAACCTACAAATTAAAAAGCTAAAGAATATTAGAAGAGATTTAGTAAAACTAGGAAGTATGGGAGAATCATCCAGAAATAAATTTAAACAAATTAAAAATAGAGGAAATTTTATATAGCTGTTTTATAACATAAAAGCTCTGGAGCTTTCGGATAGACACTTGGCCCAAAGCAGAAGCAACTACTGCAATTCCTCACACCTAAGTGCCTGCTGAATGAACAATATAACTAATTGGTAGAAACAAACAATGAAAAAAAGAAAACACTGAGCTCCTACACTGTGCCAACAATGTGTGAAACACATACTTAGGTGAAACCCTCATTGGACTTTGGGAAGCAAAGAGTAAATGGAACAAAGCCAACACACGCCGGGAGTCACTGCCAGGGGCTTGTGTGGAAAAAAAATTGTATTGCTGCAGATGAGAGTCATTTGAATGGTGCCTCATGAAATGGGCCAGGCTGGACCCAGTGGTGAAGTGAGGCCGGGTTCCTGAGAAAAATATGAGGAAGTGGAACTAATCACAGCGGTTTGACTCAGTCTTTGATCCATATTTGACACAGAGCACAATGCCTGTATAGGGCTTGAGATCGTTCAAGAAACTGAACTGAGGAGAGCCATCAAATCATAGACAGAAAGCTTAGTTACCGCTATGTAAAAAGCCATTGCTAACCCTCCCCTCCAACAGCATAAATAAGCCATTTTCAGCATGTAAACATTCAGACTTTACTTTTGCTGTTCTGAATTACAGACAGGGAATGGCATACCACTATAACAGATGATGGCTCAGCTCCTCCAGCTAGCATGCTGGAGTGAAATATTGTTTGTGGAGTGAAATAGTGAAAATATTGTTTGTTTCACTAAAGCCTGATTGAAATTAGTCAATTTAAAAGCAAAACAACTCTTAGCCACTGAGGACTTTAAGTGTATTAGGACTAATAGTTTTAAACTACCCTCTGAAAAAAGAAGGAAAAAAACCACCACTCTGTAATTTAAGTATATATTCAGAAGAAATGCTAAGAATGAAATAAAGCACTACGGTTTTTGAACCCTGTATATAATTAAAGAACAATTCCCATGAGACAGAGCTAAATTGTATAAGATTCCTGTAATTACTTACACAAATATTTTGTAAATGAATCAAACTAAAAGAAAATAATAAATACTGACAGATTAATAGGTACAAGGTTTGCACTAGGTTACACAGCAAAGCAATATAAAGATTTTTTCTTCAGGAAGATAAATACATGTTGATTGATGAAAGTTATATTAAACATTAATAACTTTTCTCTTTGATGCAATGGCTTTACATGGGATAGTCTACACAATTTTTTTTTTTTGGCTGAATTACCCTGTATCACCACCACCCAGCCATGTTTGTACAAGCTGCACTTGATGAACCCATGGATCATAACTGATAGGACCAAGGGTGGACACATGACTCAAGCTGACCCAGTATGTCTGTCTTGGAGAAACCTGAAATTGAGAGTCAGACCACCAATCTAGGAAGTTGCTTGAACTGAGGATATACAGATGGGTCATTTGGCAATGTGATTGTCAAGACAGTGAAAGCTGTTCTGCAGAAGACAACATCTTTTGAGAGAGGAGAATGAAGCAGACTTAGAGAAAGTAAATGGGATAAGGCAACACAAGGCCCCAGAAAAAGAAAGCATGATAGAGAAAGACCGTGTGGACCATGAGGGCATCCCCATTCCTGGTCCTAGGCCATAAGGAGTCTTTCTACCTTTCCTGTCCTTTGAGATGAGGATATTCTTCAGGTCCTTCTAATACATCCTCTTGTATAATTGGGCTTATTTGAAGTGGATTTCTGTTACTTGCCACCAAAAAGCCTTAACAACCACAATGATCATTCAATTCCATTATGCAGTGACAATGAGGAATATGTCTAGGACATCATGATTGAATATAGATAATAAAAGAGAGGGAAGAATCAGGTTCCAAATTATTTGTTGATTGCTTTTGGTCAATCTTCTGAGTGCTAAGCAGTTATTTTTTTAAAATAATTTTTCCAGTTTCATACTTGTTTTCTCGGAAAGAGGATCACTGACCTCTTTATTCTGCCACAGATGGAAGTCCCATCACAACTGACTTTTGTAATAGTCTTTTTTTTTTTTTTTTGAGAAAGAGTCTCATTCTGTTGCCTGGGCTTGAGTGCCGTGGCTCCCAGCAACCTCAAACTCCTGCGCGCAAACGATCCGCCTGCCTCAGCCTCCTACAGGGAGGGGACTACAGGCATGCACCACCATGCCCAGCTAATTTTTTCTATATATTTTTAGTCGGCCTATTAATTTTTTTCTATTTTTTAGTGGAGACAGCGTCTCACTCTTGCTCAGGCTGGTCTCAAACTCCTGACCTTGAGTGATCCTCCCGCCTTGGCCTCCCAGAG
>CAUYRT010090892.1:0-16958 GCA_963574885.1 Lepilemur ruficaudatus | reverse complement strand
CATGTAGCTATCCAGTTTTCCCAGCACCATTTACTGAAAAGAGATTCTTTTCCCCAATGTATATTTTTGTCTGGTTTATCAAAGATTAGGTTACCATATGCAGATGGTTTCATCTCTGGATTCTCAGTCCTGTTCCAAAGATCAATGCTTCTGTTCTTGTGCCAATACCAAGCTGATTTGATCATTATTGCTTCATAGTACAACTTGAAGTCTAGAAGACTGATGCCTCCCAGTTTGTTCTGTTTGCTTAAGATTGCTTTTGCTATACAAGGTCTTTTCTGGTTCCATACAAAGTGAAGAATTATTTTTTCTAGGTCTGTGATGATGATCATGGTACTTTGATGGGGATTGCATTTATTCTGTAGATCACTTTAGGTAACATTGACATTTTAACAATACTGATTCTACCAATCCATGAGCAAGGTAGATTTTTCCATCTTTTTTCATCTTCTACAATTTCTCTTTTTAATGTTTCATAATTCTCCCTGTTTAAGTCTTTCATGTCTTTTGTTAGATTTATTCCTAGATATTTAATTTTGGGGGGGCTATAGTAAAGTGTATTAAATTCTTGATTGTTCGTGAGAGCTGGAAGAGTTATATCCAATATCATTAACATTAGACTTGCTATCTGTGGATTTCAGGAGACTGGGATAAGGAGGCTTGGCTGCACCATTAGGGCATGCAGTGATGTCTCTGGTGCTTGGCAAACCAGAAACATAAGTAAACATTTTCTCAAAGGTAAAATGGCATTTTCTCTTTCTAAACAAACCTATCAGAAACCGGAGTGCCAAATCTAAATCCACAGTGTACTGTGCAGCTGGTGGGTGCTGTGGCTCCTCTCCAAACCCCTACATTCAATAATTATTGAAATCCTGACAATTCTATTTTCCTAATATCAACTACCCTACACTCTCGTCTCAATTTCATGTATAATCCCTTGAAAGAACCTCTCTCCAGGACTCTTGCTAAAGTCCTCTAACTGGTCTCTTTGCCCTCAGGCTCTCCCTTCTCAATTCTACGTTGCAACTCTGCCACCATAGTTACTTTCCTAGTGCAAATTTGATTATGTCAGCTACCAATCCCCAACTGTATTCAAGAGTCTTCTGAGCAAAAACAAATGATTTATTTATTTTTTCTAATTATGGGGGAAAGCAGCATTTTCCCATTTTACCTGTGCTTGCTCTGATGCATGATTGTTTTACCTACATATTGTATGTTTTAGGTACTAACTCCTTAAACGAGGTACCATGAAGTCTTTTGACACTACCAGCTATTTCAGTCATTGTTTAGGACAGCATTTTTCAAGTTGCATTTATAATTTTAAATTTTCTAGTAACTATGACTGCTATAGACTGGATGTTTGCGTTCCTCAAAATTCCTATGTTGCAATCTTAACTTCCAATGCAATGATATTAGCAAATGTGGTTTTGGGGAAGTAATTAGGTTATGAGGACAGATCTCTCATGAATGAGATTTGAAACCTTAAAAAGGAGACCCTAGAGGGCTCCCTCACCTCTTCTGCCATGCAAATACACCACAAGAAGACAGTCATTTGGGAATCAGGAGGCAGAACTGCACTGGGCATTGAATCTGCCAGTTTTGTTCTTGGACTTCCTTGTCATCAGAACTATGAAAAATGAATTTCTGTTGTTTATAATTCATCCAATTTATGGTAATTTGTTATAGCAGCTTGAATATAATAAGGAACTGCATTAAACAAAAGTAAAAAAATGTTAATTTTACACTATTTTATTAGACTTAACATATCAAATATATTTCCATTTCAACGTACAAGTATATAAAATTATGGAGATATTTGCTTTGTTAATACTAAATCTTTTGAATCCAATAAGTTTGGGGGTTTTTTTGTTTTTGTTTTGTTCTTTTTTTTTTTTGGTTATTTTGAGACAGAGTCTCACTCTGTCAACCCAGGTAGAATTCAATGGTGTCATGATAGCTCACTGCAACCTCCAACTTCTGGGCTCAAGTGATTCTCCTGCCTCAGCCTCCCGAGTAGCTGGGACTACAGGTGTGTGCCACCATGCCCAGCTAATTTTTCTATTTTTTATAGAGACAAAGTCTCACTCTTGCTCAGCTGGTCTCAAACTCCTGAGCTCAGGCAATCCTCCCACCTCAGCTTCCCATAGTGCAGGATTATAGGCGTGAGCCACCGCACCTGGCCCCAGTAAGCTTGTTGTATGCTTTCACCACATCTCAATTCAGATTAACCAAAACTCAAGTGCTTAATAACTACATATGACTATAAACTATCATATTTGATGTCACAAGGCTAGAACACCTTGTCTGATCTGCCTTCTCTTTCTTTCCTCCCTTTTATGGCCAAACTTCTAGAAAATATCTGTCATTGCTTTCTGAACTTAAACACCAATCAATCTACTGAACCCCCAGTAGTCTGGATTTTGCCCCACTTATACACTGAAATTCTTCCTGCCCAAATGCCCAACAGCCTCCTTGTCACATACAGTGCCAATCCTGTCTTTCAGCAGGAGCTCTGAATCAGTTAAAGTCTAACAAGGAACAGAAGAGCAGTGCCAGATGTTTCAAATGGAGGACATTTAACACAGGGAAACAATTTACAAAGTAGAAGGATTAAAATAACCTCAAGTCTATGGAAGTGTTAATTTCAAAGAAGAAAAGAGAGCAACACAAAGTATTGAGGAAAATTATCCAGAGAAAGATAATACAGTCTTGCAAGCCACATTTAGGAATTTGGAGTGTTTGAAAGGCGCAGGAAGACAGAACAGAAATCAAGTTAGCACAGAAAGTAACTCCAGGAAAATTTTACTATCTCTAGGATAAGATAAATAAGGCAATAGGTGGTTTTACCACGACTCAGGAGTGCACTGTCTGCTGACACTGTTGAAAGAGAATGCTGACACTGTAAAAACCACTGCTAGGGAATCTCTGACATTGGTGGAGTCCACAGTCCCTAGTGGACATGGTTGCTGCTGCTAGAGGTATCACCGGAAAGACTGACAGTAAAAGAAGACTAGCTTCTCCCTTGCCTACATCTTTTTAAATTCCCAGCTGGTACTGCTCATTACCCAAACCAAATTGAAAGCCAGCTCAAAAAGAAGTCTGGAAAATGTAGCTTGAAGTGGTCCAGGCCCCCGCAGTATCCAGCTGAGCACAAAAGAATGGGAATGAGCTGAGTATGAACAGGTACATGATAAGCTGAACATCCCAGTGACATTTGGTACAAAAAAGGGTTTTTTCCTCCAACATCCCTTATTACTCCCTTCAATCTCCTTCTTAGGCTACTTTTTCTCTTACATGCTAATTATTAAATATTACTTAAAAATTACAAAAATATTGCATGCTCATATTATTCAAAATCTTTTACTCTACCCTCTATTTTCACTCAGTGAATGACTTTATATACTCTCCCTGGATCCCTCTGGATCCAGTTATTTTCTTTATAATAATGATTCCTAAATCTTAAATTCCCCTGTCTTCACTGAGCTTTGGATACAAACCAAGCAACCTGGCAACTGGAGAACTCCACTTGGATATACTGTATGCATATGCAGTTCAGAATGGTTGGAAATAGAAGTTTTCCTCTCCTCCCTCATCCTCCATCACAATGATTCCACTTGACCAACGAATGGCTTCATAATCCAGGCAGAAACTCAAAGTTCTTTTTTATTCTTACACATAATTAACTAGACACGTCTACCCTCCAATTACTACTGTTTCTCAAAATTGCCTCCTCTTAGCCAAGTGTGGGGGCACATGCCTACAGTCCTAGCTACTTGGAAAGCGGAGGCAGGAAGACCACTGAGCCCAGGAGTTTGAGTCATAATGGAGACCTTGTCTCAAATAAATAAACAAACAAATTGCCTGGTCTTTCCAGAACCCACTGTCGTTTCCTCGTTCAAGTCATTATCTCCTTTGTAGTAACAATTAGGCTGCTACCTCAGAAGTAATGTCTGGTAGGAACAGTTAGGTTGCGTGTCATTTTCCTTACTGGTCTCCTTGTGTTCAATACATTTTTCAGAATGCAGTTTGAGTGCTGCCTTAATATCTAGATCTAAAGTATGTAAGCTCTCTCTCTGCTTATATTACCAGCCCCATTTTATGGCATTTCCTACCTTCTTTGGAGGTCAACACTTTGACACAATGAAATTAGTTCCATTTCCTGCTTTCTCTTCTCTCTGGACTTGGTACATGCTGTTCCTTTCTCTTGCATGGCACATGCCCTTCTTCCCCTCTTTTGCTTCAATCCTCACCCTTCACCTACCTGAATACTCTTACTTATACTTCAGATCTGAGGATATCTTTTTCTTTGTTCAAGAAGACATCCTGAATCCTGATACACTCAAATTTCCATGTATCATAACACAAGGCATTCTCTATCTTAAGTACCTAGTCTCACCATCCTATTTGAAAATGTAAGCTCTTGGATGGAGAAAGTGTCAATTCTCTTTCCTAGCACAATACTTGGCAATACTTATTCAATAAATATTTTTGAATTAATGAATGGGTTAGTGGTTGAATGGAGACTGGACGGAGACATGGACAATTTCCCAGCATCCTTTAATGTCTTTGCCCTTTTCCCTCTGATATATTGCTTCAACACAGATTGCTCATCTTATTTCAGTCCACTCTCTCTTCTTGGACATAACACACAAATTGTAAAAGGGCATATTCAACTTAAGTTATTTTCTCAGTACCCCTTTCCTCAGTAGTCAATAGAGAAATGGTATAAAAGGCCAGTGAGGAGATTTATGCTTTCCTTGATAAAACTATGTCTCCCTGTGTGTGGTTCTTGACTTTAAGATTTTATTCACGTTTGCAATTCCATAATGCCCAGGACCTAGCTGTGTCCATAACTGTTTGGTTGAGTGAAATAATAAGTGAACATATAATCAGCAAAAATTTGTGTTTCAATAAATAATACTTACATGTAAATTTTGCTCAAGAATCACTTTCTTAAAGGAAAGAAGACCAATGTCAACGAGAGAAAGCAGGCCATTGAGTTTGGGAGCAGTTGCAATTGCTCCGTGAAAACATGAGAGCACTGGGCTTGCGTAATTGCCCTGAAAAACCAATGATTCTTTGCAAATGTTCATGAACTCAGCAAACTATTTAGTTCTTTCAGCTCAGATGCTTAAATCAAACAATTAAATTAACACGGAAAAAGACTGTGTGAAAGAATTCCACTTCTAATATTTATTCAACTTTGTAAACTTGATATGGAACCATCATCAGAAGCAATTAGGTATTCCTTAAGCTGTCTCTCTTCCCATAAATCATAAAATGTGAAATTAGAAAAGGACCTTGAAATTTCTCTTATTCAACTCACCCTACAAGCCTATGCCTTTATATTATAGATAAGTAAACTGGAGCCCAGAAAAGCCAGGTGACTTTCCCAAAACCACACAGTTCTTATCATTACTGGGGCTCCAACTTAAGTTCCCATGAATAAAATTAGAGCATAACTACTCTACACTGAGAACTTACTATGTATTTGAAAGCAAAGTATTGTAGCATTTGGGCTCCTTTTGATAAATGTATTATTCACACAAAGACTGACTTGAACATAAATTTCTGCCAAGATGTATTGGCATGCCAGGTGGATGCTGAGCACTACTTTTCACTTGTGAGATTAAAGTGAACAGGGCAAACTAAAAATAGTGTATAAAACAAACTGCTGGAGCAACCTTGTCTCTTTATCCACAGAACTCCAAATTATAGTACCACATATCATGATAATTCTATTTAGCCTTTCCATGAATGCCTACTAAGGAAACAAAAAACAAAAAAGTATCTTGAAACCAGGCAATTGATTTGGAAAAAAAAATCTGAAACAATGTGAAAGAGCTGATGTAGGATAGTATAATAAATTTGTAGGTGGGTATGCTGCAAAATAGTGCCCAGTGAATAGGTTACGTGTATTCCAGATCTTTCTATTTCCATCCAATTTTTCTGTAAGGACGAGTGTGCATGTTGTCTGCGGTTGACACACACAGTGCTCCACCAGATGCTAAACTGTCAATTGGGTAGTCACAAAGCTGCCATGAAGTCAGGAATAAATGTGTATATTAGCATCCCCATTTATTGCCATCCAAAATATTCACATGAAAACACCCACCACACTCCCAACCCACCCCTCCATCTGCACAGTGACAGACAAAGGGAATCCTCAAGCCGAAAACTCTCTTTGAGGTGCCTGTATTCAACCAGCTTTCTGAGTGAAGACGCTGGCTGCTGTGCCATGGGCTGAATATTTGTGTCTCCCCAAAATTCGTATGTTGAAACCTAAACCTCAAGGTGATGATATAAGGAGATTGGGCCTTTGGGGAGTTGATTAGATCATGAGCGCTGAGCCCTCAAGGACGGTATTAGTGCCCTTACAAAAGAGGCCCAAAGAACATATCCACCCTTTTCACCATGTAAGGACACAGAGAGAAAGCATTATCTAGGAACCAGAATATTGTCTCTTGCCAGCCCCCAAATCTGCTGACACCTTGATCTTTGACTTCCCAGCTTCTGGAACTGTGAGAAGTAAATTTCTGTTGTCCGTATGCCATCCAGCTTATGGTATTTTGTTATAGCAACTAGAATAGACGAAGACATCCTGGAAAGCACATCTCAATTCCAGGGAAAGGTTGACCAATGCTGTGCACTGTAACCAGGCTTCTACAGCAGAGGCATGCAGCCCTGAACTCTCCTAGGAAGGTGAGTGTGCCACCTAATGAAGTGCAGCTGATGCGGTTAATGCAGTGGAGCAGCTGCCATGAGCATTTCCCAGCCGGCAGTCACACAGAGCTCCCATCTAGTGCAGGCTGGATGTTTTCAATTCACCCACTCTAATTATGATGGATTGGAAGAAGAGGCAAAGTACTCTCCCTTTGTCAGAAAAGCTTTGATGGTCATTAAGGGTTACAACCATTTCAAGAAAGTAGAAACCTTGGGCAATTTCTGCTGAGGGTGACTAGAGGGGCTTATGGTTGGCAGAGGAACTTGTACATTTATATAAAACATTCAGATCTCAAACGCTCTTCATTTTCTGATAAATAGAAATAGTTCATGGATCAGATATCTTTTATTAGCCAACATTTGAGTGAGTAATTACAGAGGATAATAACCAAAATGATATGTGTTGTCCACTTGAAAGAGAATATCTTCTAGGAAAAATAGGCCAGTGTGTAATATTTGTCCATATTGATTGAATAATTGGGCGCACTTTTATTTGTTCACAAAAGGCCTCTCAGGGGATTTCTGAATACTCAAAATATACAAATTTTGCTTCACCAATAAAACCATGAGTAAATCAGTCAGGCCTAACAGTCATCTTAGTTGTAAACTACACAGACTCGAAACTGGCAAACTTCTTGGTTTTTTCATGTCTCTGTGATTGTTCTGTGAAACTTCTAGAATCTCAGAAAAAGATATGATCACACAGCCTCCATGGCAGAAACATGTAAAATAAATAAAATTTTCTTTGTCCCTAAATGACCCTAAACCATGTATTTTGTAACGATTTTGTTTAGCTATGAGATTAGTGAGTTGGCGTGATCAATCTGATGCCATTCAATTCAGATTATTAAATATTCATTAAACATCAATTGAGTTCCTGCATGATATATAGTAATATTTAAGACAGAAATATTTTTCAACTTACTGGATAACTTAAATGCATTTGAAATAGTTCCAAAACAATGTGAGACGGTCGTGGTGAAGACAAGGACTGCACAGAGTCAGGAAGTGCAAAAAATAAGAGAAAGAGGGCCAGAGCCGTTGGAAGGGCTTTATTTAGAAAGAAAATAGGGCTAAGGCTGGGATTTTGAAGAATGGATGAACTTTCAACAAGTAGAGAAAGAAAGGGAGAGATTCAGTGGATGAGATAGAGTATTATCAAATGAAATTGGGCCTAAGGTGAGTGGGAAACAGTGACCTGTGGAGAACTTTGTTAGTAAGTCACGGAGATAGAGTTGGGTAGGTGACGCAGGCCTGTTCACAGGGAGGCAAGGAAATGTTCTTAAGTAGCAGTGCTGAACACTATTACTTGGGGAATAATTACTCTAAATTGTCCTTTGAAATTGCTTTTAATAATTAACTTTCTATTGCCATCTTCCTTCTGAGTGCCATAAGAACAAATTTGTCTCATGGGCCCTCTTAGCACCTTTTTGAGGCGCAAATCTGTAAAAAGTTGCCTAAAGTTGTACTGAAAAGTGGCCCAAATCTTAGTCTTCTTGGATTCATTCTGATGTTCTCTTTCTACCTTTTTTTCTACCCCCATTTCATCCTAGAGAGGATTTTCTCTCAAGGAGACTATAGAATATTGAGATAAAATTTGGCTATGTCCTGCCACTTTACTGAAAATTCATTGTTTCTATCCCAGTTCCAGTTTTTACCTGAAGCCACATGAGTGAGTAGTATAAGAAGTCACATTTGATTTAGAGTCAGAAGAAAATCTCAAGAATAACAAGTTATTCCCCAGGATTAAAGCACTGTTTGCTGAGGACTTCAGTTTGAAGGCAAACATGTTCCTTCCGGCATTTAGTGCACGCTTATTGGATGTCTTCTCTGAGCCTTGGACTAAGCCAGAAGAGCTAAAGCACAAGCCCACTAGCAACTAACAATGCCTAACACATTTTTTTTTCCTAAGAGTACATTTATCACAATGGAACATAGTCAAGCATTAGCTTCATAGAGTAGGACTTGAGGTCTGCAGGTATGATTTCTGAATAGTTGATTAAGTTCTCCTGCCAAGATGGCACTAGCCAGGAAGGAATTGGAAGATTGGTAGGTACGGTGGGTACAGGAGGAACCCAGGGTAATTGGGGCAGAAAGAAGGGTGCCTGAAGAAAATTATCTCTGGTTTTATGTTAGGCCTGAGGCTGAATCTTCTCCCTGTACCAGAAGGGAATGATACATTCTTTCTTACATCTGGTTCAAAGTCCAACTGCAGAGGCTGTACACATACATCCTGAACATTCCAGGGAACTTCTCTGACAATAGGATCTGTAAATGTTACATTTTTTAGAGATTAAAAGGTCCTAAAATTGCATGCAGCTGGCAGGAAAGTTGGGTGAACAGCTTCCGTGTGTGGTCATGACAGTTTACCCTTACTTGGGAGAACAAAAATTAGGCAAAGGGAAGTATAAGAAAAAGGAAAGGAAAAAATTTCCTTTCCTTCTGGGTTTTCACTGCCAAAAAGGGAATATCAAAATAATTTTAGTTGGCTGATGAATAGCGAAATATTCTAGGCAGGGAGCTGCACAGCTCAAAGAAAATTAATTTTATAGTTTCTGCCAATTTTTTTCTTCCCCACCTCTCCCCCACGGAAATGCTGTGTCTTAGTCACATACTGGATGAATAAAATGAGCACATGGCCTGCTGTTCAGGGCTGGAGATGTGGTTGTCTGCTTTGGAAGACAGTCAAGGACTAATTAGGCATATGTCTCTTCCTATCAAGTTTTGACAATCTGGAAATTTGGTGGCAGCACAAGGAGAGGCCTGTTGATGGAGGCTCTTGGGTAGAGGGATTGTTTAAAAGCCTGAGAGCCTTACAAAAGAGGCATTTGGTATTATTTACCCTGTTGTTTGTTTCCTGGGTCTCCTACATTGGTGCTATTATAATCTGGCTAATGATTAGATTCATTGGAGAAAGATTTTTCTTAAAATGTGTTCTCAACCTCCACTTCAGTCTTTGTGAATAAGAATTTCTCCGGGTATCAATTTAATCTACAGTTTCAAAATGTTTCCCAGGTATTTCTAATGACCATACAAGCTTTGCATCCACAATTTGAGATGATCATAAGGTTTTAACTGGAGAGGAAGGCATTCATTCATGTAGAGCCATGGAAGAAGAAATGTTTCTCTGTAAGGTTCTAGACCAGATGGGAAAGTTAGTCGTTCATTTACTTTTTATGAAGCATTTATTAAGGTAGTAGAAGTTTAATATTAAACAGAATCAGTAAATCCTAATTATCTTAAAGTTGGAATGGTTTCAATGTGCAGAAAGAAGCACATTGTCTTCCTTTTTGCTTCTTTCTTAGGATTAATTCAGTGAGTTCCAAACTTTACTCTTCATTAAGAAATTATGTACACTCTACTTCTTAGGGTTTTGAGGGATATTTTAGAGGTAATTTTAACTGTATTCAATTATAGTTCTAAAAGTGGATTTAGAACCTAATCCTTTCATAAAATGCTACTCAATATTTTGACCTCTATAGCATCTGATTTCAGATTTCTTCACATCTGAAGATGCATTCCTCTTTACTGAACACATAAAAGAACTCTTTCCACAAATACGTTGATTGATATTTTATTTTCTTAGCCTATAAATAATTGAACTCATGATCAACAGATGATGGCTACTTGACCAAGGATAATAAAAAAATTGAATTAATGATGGAAAACCACTGCATATTCAGGTGTCAAGAGTATCTACACAAGGAATACTGATGCTCACATATCGAGAAATCAGTGCCTTAGACAGGAGAATTCTGGCTGTGCATGGTTTCAAGGTCAGGCAACGGCTGCCTCTCAGTTCCAGGCAGAAAGTGCAGGAGCTCCAGCATTTTCAAATCTTCTGCAGAAGTGACTATTGTTCCTTGTTCTCCTTGCTAGATATGAGGCACTAAATTTAGGTAAAGGAAGGAAGTTAAAAAACCAATCAGAAAAGTATGGCCAACAAGATATATGTAGTTCTCCCTGACAATAAACAGTGAGATCTTGAATAAGAAACGGATAAGTCTATGAAGGTATCACAAGAATGGGAAAACAAGCACCACATGTACTCACATGTACTCACCATCAAATTGGTATTAACTGATCAACACTTAAGTGCACATATAGTAATAGCATTCATCAGGTGTCGGGCAGGTGGGAGTGGGGAAGAGGGGTTGTGTATATTCACACCTAATGGGTGCAGTGTGCACCATCTAGGGGATAGACATGCTTGAAGCTCTTTATCGGGTGGGGCAAAGGCAATATACATAAGATAAACATTTGTATCCCTGTAATATGCTGAAATAAAAAAATTCAATAAACAAATGAATAAATACAGTGAACCTTAATAAAATAAGAAATGGATAAGTCTGACATGAAAATCTCACTGTAGTTTAGAAAAATGATTAACCTAATATCAGTGGCTACATAGTTTGAGGCCAAGAGAGAAGACTGTAGATAAGACAATGAGTTTCCCAAAGTGGGAAGAGGAAAAAAAAGACATATAGCAGTCACGGCGACAAGAGAAACAAGGCCGGGTGCAGTGATTCACAGCTGTAATCCTAGCACTCTGGGAGGGTGAGGTGGGAAGATCAGTTCAGGTCAGGAGTTTGAGACCAGCCTGAGCAAGAGTGAGACCCCATCTCTACTAAAAATAGAAAAATTAGTCAGGTGTCATGGTGTGAGCCTATAATCCCAGCTACTTGGGAAGTTGAGGCAGGAAAATTGCTTAAGCCCAGGAGTTTGAGGTTGCTGTGAGCTTGGCTGACACCATGGCACTCCAGCCTAGGTGACAGAGTGAGACTCCATCTCAAAAACAAAAGTAAAAACAAGAAAAAAAAAAAAAGAAAAGAGCATCCAATGATGAGTAACCTCAAAATATCTATGTCATCACCATGATTTTGCTTTTCTGATTAGCCCCAATACAATGTAATTTTTGCATGAGATGTATAATGTCTTATTTTTCAACATCCCTGATGTTCATCCTTTTAAAAAAACTTTCATTGTTACTACTTTAATTCAGAAATACACTGTATTTTAGAAGAGGTCTCTAATTTTTCTAGTTTTCCCAGGTCAGTGATCCTTTAATTGTGTTCCCCTGATTGTAGGATGAACATCTCCTGAGAACTTATTAGAAATGAAACATTTTCAACTCCATTGGAGACTGACTGAATTAGAAACTCTGAAAATGGGGTGTAACAATCCATGTTTTAGCAAGACCTCTAGCTGATTCAGATGCATGCTCAAGTTTAAGAATCACTGAAATGGTTTGTGCTGTAGTAATAACCCACTAAATCGCAGACACACAACATATGTATATTATCTATACATATATATGTATATTATCACTTACACAAGGTCTATTAGGGTGACCCGTCCAGTGCAGCAACCTTCCAAGTGTTGATTCAGAAAAGCAAACTATTTCCATCATGTGTCTGCTACCATCTCAACATAATGGCATACAGGAGCACCAAGACAAAGAAAGAGAGAGCTGGAGAGTTACAGCTGATCAATGAATCAACATGGAAGAAAAACACTTCAAATAACAGTTTGCTGTCCAGAATTAGTCATGTATCCTTTCACACATACATGGAAGATGGGGAAGAACATGGATATTGAGTGATTATTAACTGTTTCAATCATGATGCTTGATTAATTCATTTGGTGCCTGTCTTTTCCTTGATCGGTCCCATCCACATAAAGACAAGTGGATAATTCTTCTAACTGGAGGTCTCACCTTGGCTTTCTCTCTTTCAGAATTATTAGTTTTCATTGTCTAAATGGATAAATGTTATTGTAAGTGATATTCAATACTTTTCACAATCTAGTTCCTTCCTACTTTCCCAATGGCTGCATCTAAACACAAATTTGCAGTTTTAGCTTTATTTGTTCACTAATGTCTTCCTTTTGCTTCTTCATCTACAGTGCCATGTAATGCATCCCCCTCCTCACTTCTCAGTCTTTCTTTTTATTTTCTTGACTTCTAAGAATGAAGTCAGTAACTCTTAGCATGAATGTCTTTATTAGAGAGCCCATGCTCTAGGAATGACTTCTGGTGCCCAGAAACCTTGTCTACATGATTTGACCCTGCTACCTTGGTCATTGCCAATGAAACCAGAGAGTAGACATGTGTCCAATTGAGACATTCAGATTTTTGTAGCAAATGTAAAACATATATTGTCAATGCCGCTAAGGAGGCTTAAAGTGATAGTACAGTTGGTGTCTATTCCATAGAACAGTCTTTTAATGAGGTATCATTTTTACCAGCTAGATTCCTGAACGATATGGTAAAATATGTGATGAGAAGAGAAAGGTACCAGTATGCAAGATTAAATACTGGAAGAGCTACAGCCAGAACTGGTTCTGATTCTACATTACCCAGTTATTTAATATTTTGTCTTATAGAAATTACAGAATATTTTAGACCTCAGTTTTATTTTTGTATAAAGAAGTGAATTTAAACCTAGAGTTCATGGATCACTGTTTCTACATCTTGGGGTTATTAAGGAGCCTATACTTAACCAAATATTACATATATACATATATGTGTGTATATATATGTATATGTATATAATATGCATAAAAATTATATTGAGGTTCCAGTTCAATATAGTGTCCTTAATAAGAAGCACTATATGTTCCATTTCCTTTTAAGCTCATAGATTTCTCAAAAGGAAAGGTGTGTTTTGATTCTAGCAATCACTTCTGTTAGAAATATTGCAAGCTTCCCAGAACATTATCTGCTAGTTCCTCAGTTAGGAAAACACACACACACACACACACACACACACACACACACACACACAAAACCTTTATAACAAAATCTTTGTGTTTAATAAGATCAAGCAGTTTCAAAATCAATTCTCTAGTTCCCATCATAGAAACAATTCCTTTAATTAGGGTTTGCCATGTCATAGCTTCTGCTTGTTAGTCCATTATTTCCAGCCTAAGTTTCAGAGAAGAAACTAATCCACTAGGTCTTTTAATGAGTTTCCAGAATTATCTGAGATGGAAATAATTCTCTGAGGTTAAATAACTGAAATAGTGATTGACCTTCATCTTCTTCTCAAATTCAGGTATAATTAATTCCTCAGCTGCCTACACCTAGGTTGCTCTATGGAGATTCATATATTTCTGACCTTGGTCCAGACTTATCTCCTCTGCATTAATTGGCTAAGAATGCTGTCCACTTGGGGAACACTACCACCCCCAGTGAGGTTGAGTAGTATATGCTTACATTGCAACCTTTTCAAAAAATAGATTAGAATAAATTCAAGGTTATATACATGAAAGAAATGAAATTACCTCTACTATCTGTATAGCTGATTATATAGTACATTTTTCATTAACATATTGAATGTATAATTTAATTGTTTGAAAGACTCTACTAGTTTTTTTGTGGGGGGTTATATTTTAGCCACAATCACAATTTTGAAGTTTTTTTGTGGCGATTTTTAAGTAGCCTGATCATGGCTCTGTATATCAAAAAGTAGACATAAATTATAGGAGTGTTTTTACTGAAAATGAGGAAATTATTTTTCCATAATTTTCACAAATGTAGAACTCAATTAAAACAGTTGGGCATTAAATAGAATCCATTAAAGAAAAATATGTTGAAAGAAAATTGCTTATGTATATGTGTTTGAATTATAGTTCTAAAAAGAAAAATAAAATAAATATATCAGAATATAGAACAATTGCAAAGTAATGATGCAATGGACTACATTAACTGATTTTTGAAGGTTGAACTAGCCTGGCATACTTGGGATAAATACTACTTGTTTGTGCTGCATAATCCTTTTTATACATTGCTGGATTTAATTTGTTAATATTTTGTTGAGGACTTTTACATATATGCTCATGAGAGATAATTGATTTTTAATTTTCATTTTTATAATGTCTTTGCATTTGATATTATGGTAATATTGGTCTCATAGAATGAGTTAGACGCATTCTCTTTGCTTCTACCTTCTAGAAATATTATAGAGATTTGGTATAATTTCTTCCTGAAATGTTTGATAGACTACATCAGTGAATTCTCTGGGACTGGTTCTTTCTGTTTTCGAAGGTTATTGATTATTGATTCTATTTTTTTTTAGTAGATATAGGCCTATTCAGATTGTCTATTTCTTCTTATGTGAATTCTGCCAGATTGTGTCTTTCAAGGAATTGGTTCATTTCATTTAGGTTTCCAAAGCTGTGGGCAAGGGCTGTTCATGGTATTCCTTTATTATCATTTTAGTGTTCCTGGGATCTGTAGTGATGTCCCCGCTTTCATTTCTGATATTAGTAATTTATGTTCTCTCTCTTTTTTTTTTTCTTAGCCTAGCAAAAGGCTTATCAATTTTACTCTTTATTTAAAAGAACTAGATTTTGGTTTTACTGTTTTCAATATTATTTATTTCTGCTCTATTTTTTATTTCTTTTATATGCTTACCTTAGGTTTAGTTTGATCCTCTTTTTGTAGTTTGCTAAGGTGGAAGCTTAGATGATTTATTGTAATCTTTCTTCTTTCTAGTATATAGTAGTCTCCCCTAATCTGTAGAGTATGCATTCCAAGACCTTTAGCGGATCCCTGCAACCACAGATAGTACCAAACCCTATACAAGTTGAGCATCCCTAATAAAAAAAATCTCAAATCCAAAATGTTCCAAAATCTGAAAAAATATTTGCACTATGTATTCTGCAAATATTCTAAAATCCAAAAAAAACCAAAAAATTTGAACTACTTCGGTTCCAGTTATTTCAGTTAAGGGATACTCAACCTGTATATACTATGAATGAATTTCTTTTCCCTGCTTCAAAATTTCACAGATAAAGGATTCGTTCTTACTGTAGATCTTAGCAGTCTCAGCATACAAAATTTTTTCTTTCACTATTAAAGTCGAGAACTTTTATCTTTTCACTTAAAAGAATTTTAGGGCTTCTCCTTGGCATATTTGAATTTCCAGCTTCACTATTGTTATACTTTGGGGCCATTATTAAGTAAAATAAGGGTTACTTGAACACAAGCCCTGCTATATCATGGCAGTTGATCTAATAACCAAAGTGGCTATTAAGTGATGAATGAATAGGCAGGTAACATATGCAGCCTTGATATGCTGGGCAAAGGGATAGTTCATATCCCAGGTAGGATTAAGTGGGGTGAGGCAATATTTTATCACGCTGCTCAGAATTGTGTACAACTTAAAACTTATGAATTGTTTATTTCTGAAAATTTTAATTTAATCTTTTCAGACCTTGGTTGACTGTGGTTAACTGAAACTATGGAAAGCGAAACTGAAGATAAGGGGGACTACTGTATGCAGTCAATGCTATAAATTTCCCAGTAGTCATGCCTTTCACTGCATCCCCCAAAGTTTGATGTTATGTTTTCATTTTTATTTAGTTCAAAATCTTTTTAAATTTCTCTTGAAATTTATTCTTTAATCCATGTGTTATGTAAAAGTGTGTTGCTAAATTTCCAAATTTTTGGGATTTCCCAGCTATCTTTTTGTTACTGTTTTCTAGTTTAATTTCATTGAGGTCTGAAAGAAAACATTATATAATTCCTATTCTTTTAAATCTGTTAAGATGTATTTTATATCTCCAAACGTAATCTACCTTGGTGAACATTTCATGTGAGTTCTATTGTTGGAAGAAGTAATATAGAGATGTTCATTATATCCAGTTGATTAACGGTATTGACTTCAAGTATGTCTTTAATGATTTTCTGCCTCCAGGATCTGTCTGTTTCTGTTAGATGGATGTGAAGTCTCCAACTATAATGGTGGACTCATCTAGTTTTCCTTACAGTTATATCAGTTTTTGCCTCATATATTTTGATGCTTTTTTGTTAGTCACATACATGTTAAGGATTGTTATGCTTTTTTAAAGAATTAACCCTTTTATTGTTAAGTAACATCTCTTTCTATCCCTCATAACTTCCTCATTCTGAAATCTTCTCTCTCTGAAATTAATATAGCTATTCCTGCTTTTCTGTGATTAGTGTTAGCATGGTGTATCTCCCTCTATCCATTTGCTTTTAACCTATATGTGTCTTTATCTTTTCAGTGGGTTTTTTGTAGACACCATATAATTAAGCCTTTTTACCCACTCTTTTTTTTTAATTTTTATGTTTTTTATTGGGGGAAAACTACAAAGCATTTACAGTACAATGTTTACAGTCACAATTTGTAGTGAGCTGATTTCCCAAAATATATTACCACTCAAGTTGACTTATCTTGTTACATTCAAAAACCTACTCTGTCAAAGTA
>CAUYRT010090891.1:0-37178 GCA_963574885.1 Lepilemur ruficaudatus | reverse complement strand
TCTTTCATTTCTTTAATTTGTTGATGTTTGCCTCAACGTGATGACAGAATGATTGTGCAATCACTTTAAGACATTTGTTTCCTTTGGGAGGAAATAAGATCACATGCAGATTATTAGGAACTGTTTATGTTGTATTTTCTTTTCCCCTCACATGAAACTCTTCTGTTCTTGTGATGATTGTTAGCTTCTAGCATATCAGAATAACAGCAAAATTTTGTGCATAAAAGCAAGAAAATTCTGCCATTGTCAAAACAAGCAATTCTTTCACAAAGTAAGAAGTCTTCAAATTTTTACCCTTTCCCAACTCACTAGGTTGAACCATATAAAACTACCAAAAATATTCAGTCATTGTTTTGGACCAGAAGCAACCTCAATTTCATATGGTTCAAAGCAATACACCTATAAAAGAATAAAAGTTTAAAATTAAAGCCATTTAATAGACACTTATATTTTTACACATCAACTTAAGAAAGTCTGCCCACAGTAGAACTTTCTTGAGAAAACCGACCGGCCAACCAGCCTGCAGCCCAACCCTGACGTGCCTGTTTGCACGCAAAGCAGCGAGTGCTGCTCGCAGGAGCTCGCGGGACGTCCCCAGAATGTCAGCCGAGAGAGGAAGCATCTGGCGGTGGCGGTATCCAGCGTGTTTTCATCAGCAGTGTACCAAACTGAGAAAAGAATTTCCCTCTTAGGCTAAACCGATTCTTTGCTGCAACAAACAGGTGGGAACCGGCTGGGAGCGCACCCCCGCCGGAGCGAGGTCTGCGCCGGGGCGGGGCTCTGGCCTCGGACACTGTGGCGTGACCTGGGCCGGTTCACTGCTCTGGGTCAGAGCCCTTCCTCAGGGAGACCCGCCCAGGTGATTCCTAGAGTGTTTGCGGTTCTAGAGTTCCGGGTCATCTGCGCGCCTCATTCCTGCGTCTTGGCGCCGGGCTGCAGAGCAACCGCAGACCGGCCTCTCAGACACGGGTGTCACTGCCGCGTCCTCTGTAGAAGGAAAGTGCGGTTGGAACAACTACGAAAGGGCAGCAGGTAAGACGCTTGGCCCTCGCCCGCTGTGGGCGTTGATCAGAGCGAGACCGCCTGCGAGGTGGACGGGTTTCCCCGCTGGGCTTGGGACGTGAGCTGACATCGGAGAGGACCGCGGGGACGGGCTGTTACAGGCGGGAGCCCCGTGGCCGTCCTAGAGGGGGTGCCCAGTCGGCTCCCGGGGCAGCCCCGGTCTCCCCAGGTTTGTCCCCATTCACAGGTGTCCACTGTGTCCACTGTCGCAGGTGCCAGTGACAACTGCCCCCGACGTCCAACCAGCCCTGGGGCTGCGCTCCGCGCTCCCCGGGCCTGCCGTTCAAAGTCGGGGAGCAGGTTTACCTTCCCCTCCCAGCACAACCGGGAGGAGCTGGGCTCGACGCGGCCCCGGACATTTGCCCTGGAACTCCTCACTTAGTGGCGGTGCCAGCCTTCTGTCGGAGGTGTCACTTGTTCCCAGCGCAGTTAACCCGACGCCCAGGCCTCACGCACGCGGGGGGGTCCGCAGACTTTCCTCGGACCCCTCGCTGAAGCCGGGGCGCTGCCGGGCGGGGGAGGCAGGGACAGAGCGTGGGCCTGCGGCGCCGGGGAGCGAGCGGCGCGGGCTCTGCGCTGGGCCCGCCGACCCGGCTCCAGCGAGTGAAGACGGAGGAGGCAGAGACTCAAGACGCTGACACAGACCGACTTGGTGTATTGGCACATTTTGACCTTTGTCAGCTGTTATTTTTCTATCGTTTGTGGCCCTAGAAAAATAGCCAGCACCCCCGAGAGGATCTGAACAGACGAAGAAACAGCCAAAGCGATTTAGGGCCAGTCAGTTCTCGGCAGAGTCGGACGAGGAGCCCTCGACCCGGTTTCCCCTCTCACACCCGCCATTCGCCGCGCGGCCGCCAGGTGTCAGCAGAGCGCCGCGTCCGCCGGTCGCGCTCCCGCCGCCGGGGCCGGCGCGTCTCATTAGCGTTTCTAAACCCGGCTCGCGAGGCTGCGTGATCGCTCCTCCGCATGACGTGCCGTGTGCGTGTCAGTAATTTCAGCGCGGCCTCGTCTTTGTCTTGTCCCTTGCTTTCTCCCACGGGTAAGAATGTCCCGGGAAAAGCGGCCGAAGGGATCGTCGGCAAAGTCTCTCCCGGGTCCGCCCTCCGCCCGCTCAGACCTCGGCCCGAGCCGCCGTGGGTGCGGGCGCGCGGCGCCTTCCGAGCTCTTCTCTCCAAACGGCTTTTTCTGAAACAAGATTATTTCCCTCCAGAGCTCCCTTCTCACACACACCGCCGGGAGAGAACTCCTGGAAGTTCGTGCCCGGCCTCCTCCGCGCGCCCCTGCTCCTTGCTGATTTTGCTTCGCGACGTTTTCCTGCAGTGAGTGTCGCCGTGAGTGGATCGCGTGCCTCGTCCTGAGCGCGCTCTGCGAATCCTGGACCCGGGCTGGTCCTGGGGACGCTGACACAGCGACAGACTGGGAAGCGCTGTGTGTTAGCAGAGCGGCGAGGTCTGACTGGGATGCAAGGCACCTGGAAGACGAGGCTGGAAAAATAGACCGAGGTCACTTTATGAACAGACTTACTTGCAGTCATCTTCCTGTTTTTGATTTCAAACTTATCCCATTTTGGTTAAACACATTTTGCATGATTTTAATTCTTTTAAATATGATAAGTTTTCTCCCCACGATGTGACCCAGGGTATGCTCCGTCTTATTGAGTGTTCCACGTTAACTAAGAATGTGAACTCTGTTTTTCTTGGGTGGCGTGTTCTACAAATGTCAGTTCCATCTAGTTGATTGATGGTTTTATTCATTTCTTCTGTATCCTGCTGATTTTCTGTCAACTTGATCTATCAATTACTAAGAGAAGAGTTTTGACGTCTCCAACTTTAACTGTGGATTTGACAATTTTCCCTTCAGTTGTATCATTGTTTTTGCTTCATGTATTTTGAAGCTCTCTTGTTAGGAGCATACACATTAAGACTGTTGTATCTTCTTGGTGAATTGTCTATTTTATTAAAGTAATTACTTTATGAATGAGGTCAAAACTGAAGACTGTTTGTTTTGTCCCTGGCAAACTCTTTGTGGCTGTATCTCTCCAGTCGTTTCCTTCACCTGGTATGGAATTCCTGAGAAAGAGTTCCACACGTCACCAGGGTGAAGGGCACAGAGAAACATGAGTTGTTCATGGCATGTAGCTGTACAACAAGCTTCCACTGGACTCCCAAAATGCTAAGCTTTTTATGTAGGCATTACATGTCTCAATCATCTGCCACCCTGTATGGCTGTTTTGGTTTACACTGTCATCACCACCTCCATTGGATTCTTAGTCCTCATTTCTGGCAGAGTGTACAGCACACAGTAGGTACTCCATAAGTACTTGAATTTAATGCACAGTGCTTGCAATTTACTCTCAGCCCTGTGAGGAAGGCATAGCAGGTATTTTGCTCATGAGGAAGATTAGGAAACAAAGATTCCAAGTTTAACTGGCTTACTGTGGTCACACAGCTACTTGTTGACAGGTCAGGACTAATTCAGGCCTCTACCATATACTACGATGCTGTTCAGTTTCTGTATTTTACATTTGAAGCAACTGACACCCAAAGATGCTTGATGTATTACCTGAAGTCATGTCATTAGCATTCATGACAGCATCAGGCAGGATGTAGACCAGAGCCCATGCTGCCTGGTTCTTCAGTGTAGTGCCTGGATGTCTTGCTATTGTGTCAGGTAGACCCTCAGCCTGGGGAGGGTGATCTAGTGCTTACAGAGATACATACAATAAATAGAAGAGTTCTCCTCTCATCCCCAAGTAAGTGTAATGTTGAAATGGACTTGTTAGGGGAAGATGTGATTTCAACTACAATTTTCTTTTTCACCTTTGTGTTCTAGATGTTGGAAATGTCTCAGTCTTGCAGTCTGAACACACACGTGCAAGTCCACTCTGGTGACAGACCATACCGGTGTATGTATTGGACAAAGGTGAATGGAACCCCCTTCTAAGGGGTCTGTCTTGAGTCTTGACTGGGTGTCTATGGGTAAGAACTTGAAGCATAAAGCTTGGCTTAGGTGAGTTCTTGGTAAATATTAGTCAATTATCAGCCCAATCCCACTTCCACTCACAAACATGCTCAAGTTCGCTAAAGATGGCCAGATACAACCTCTTATAGTCAAGCTGGCATTTAGGCCACATGTAATGGAATATACCCTCAATTTACGGGGACCTGATTATCATAGGCACTATTATATAGTACTTAAGAGCAGGGACTCAATCAGTTTCAAATCCCTCTTCTGATGCTTGCGAGATGTGCAACCTTGAGCAAGTCCATTACCTAGCTCTCTATTTAGTTTCATCATTGGTAAAATGAGAGAAAATAATTAGTCATTACAGAATCATTGAATTACATAAGTAGATATATGTAAAACTCTAGTAATAGTGCCTGGCACATTGTAACCACTACTGAAATGTTAGCTACTGTTTGGGCAGGTACAGTGGCTCACACCTGTAATCCTAGAACTTTGGGAGGCTGAGACAGGAGGATCAGTTGAGGCCAGGAGTTTGAGACCAGCCTGGGCAACATAGTGAGACCCCATCTCTACAAAAATGTTTTTAAAAATTAGCTGGGCATGGTGGCGCGTGCTTGTAATCCTAGCTACTTGGGAGGCTGAAGCAGAAGGATCACTTGAACTCAGGAGTTCGAAGTTGCAGTGAGGTATGATCATGCCACTACACTCCAGCGTGGGAGACAGAGTGAGACCGTGTCTCTAAAAAAATTAATTAAAAAAACTATTTTTGCAACTACTATGAGACCCAACAATTGCTCTCCACAGCACTTATCTCAGAGTAATGAAGACCTATATGTTCACACAACAACCTGTACACACATGTCAAGAGCTACTTTATTCATAATAAACCCAAACTGGAAACAACCCAAATGTCCTTCAATGGGTGAATGATTAAACAGATGCTGGTACGTCCATTTATTGTTGATACTGCTCAGCAACAAAAAAAGGAATGAACTCTTGAGAAACACAGCAACCTGTATGAGTCTCCAAAGAATTATGCTCAGTGAGAAAAGTGAATCTTAAAAGGTTGCATATTGTACGGTTCCATTTATATAACATTCTTGAGATGATAAAGTTATGGAAATAGAGAACAGATTGGTGGTTGTCATGGCTTAAGAAGGAAGTGGGAGTGGAAGGAACTCGATGTGGCTGCAAAAGGGCAACATGAGGGATCCTTGCCATGAAAGTGTTCTGTATCTTGACTGTATCAATGTCAAATGTCTGGCTGTGATGCTGTACTATGGTGTCGTAAGATGTAACCATTGAGAGAAACCAGATAAAGGTTATACAGAATCTTTATTATTTCTTACAACTGTCTATGAATCCACAATTAACTCAAAAAGTTTAAATTTAAAAAAGAAGAATGGGACCAAGTGTGGTGGCACACACCTGTAGTTCCAGCTACTTGGAAGACTGAGGGTTGTTTGAGCCCAGGAATTCAAAGCTGCAATGAGCTATGACTGCACCAGTGCACTCCAGCCTGGGGTGACAAAACAAGACCCTGTCTCAAAACAAAAGCAAAAACAAACGCAAAAAATCACGTGGGAAACCATGGAAGAAAAAGAAGCCAGGCAGTTGTGAAATGTGTTTGTTTTCCCTTACTGTCAAAATCCTGGAATCAAGTATGATAAAGACAAAAAGATCGGTAAATTGTATATATGATAGCACAAAAATATACATTGAGCAAGAGGTGTCTGCTATATTGAAATGGCTTGATTTGGAAGGTCCAGGGGAAAATAGGTCAGTTTGAACCCAAATATTTATATTTGTTCCCTTACGAAACCCCATTAAAATGATACTAAAAGGCTAAAAAGGCAGAAATCTATAAGGACAAAGAGAAAGGAAATGACTGTGGATGAGAGATTTCAACAAAATTTTTTGTTGAAGCATGAAAGCAGACAGCTAAATGGTACCTGATTTAGCTGACCTCAGAGAGCTGACTCCCACGAGGTGGTGAGGGAATTTGGTAGGAACCAAGATGACTCCCACCACAGACCCCAGGAAGCCTCGGGAAATGAGACATCAAGTTTTTCTGAAAATAAGAGTGTGGGGTGGGGATGAAGGTAGGAGACTTAGTTGAGGTTTTATAAGGAGCAATTAGACTATCATATCTCATCCCCCCTGTGCATCCAGGCACACCTGAGGGTAAACAGAACATGCCAAACTGAGTTCCTACATCCTGAACAGGGATCACTAACATTTGAGAAAAGTCTCTAATATACCAGATGGAGATCAAAAGAAATAAATAGAAAAAAGAGAGAGAGAGAGACAGGGAAAGAGCAAGTGAGAGAGACAATGTATGGAGCGGGAGAAAACTTTTTAAAAACCTCAGGCCTTCAGAGACATACTACAGTAGGAGATCTTGCATTCATGAAATAAGAACAGGGGGCTACAAAACAGGAACACTGAGGAAAAGAACCTTTTGGAAATTAAAAATATGATAGCAATTTTTTTTTAATAGCACAGTTGGAAGGGTAGAAGATGAAGTTGAGGAAATCACTTAGAAAGTAGAACAAAAAGACAAATAAGTGTTAAATGGGAGAAAGAAAACTAAAGATTCAATCCAGGAGACCTCAATTCCAAATAATAGGATTTATAGTTGCTCCTGCCCCACATACACATGAATTTTCTTCATAGGCCCTTCCTTAGAAAGCTTCTGGAGGATGTTTCACTAAAAGAAAGGCAAAAACCAAGAAAAAGAGTCAGTCATAGTGTCCAGGAAACAGAGGGCGCAACACAGAAATCTGTACCCCAGAATAATGGCAAGAGAAGTCACAGGATGATGGCTTTGCCACAGGGCTGGAGAGCAACCAGTCCAAACCAGAGCAGGATGGAGGCACGCAAGGCGATGGGGAAGGGAGTGAGGAAGAAACCCATAGAAAACTAAGCAAGCAACAACCAACTGGAAGGAAGACATTCAGGAACTCCAGGGATAAAAAGAAATGGCACAAACAAAGGAGAGTGTGTGGTAGCGAGTATACTATCAGGCTCAGCTGGGAATATTTCCTGCCATAATAACAAACAATGACTAATACTGATTAAACTGAAAGGAAGATATAAATATATTGTGAAGAGAGGGAGGGGACAATACATGTAGGACCTGAGAGGATGAATCTCATCTTCCATAGTAGGAAGACTATAGTTAACAGTTAAATCTGAAAAGAAAAGAAGTGGCAGTATATACATGTTATTTAGAAATTTGGAGATAGCTTTGTTGATAGTTTCCTTCGAGAGAATATGAATCAATAATGAGGAAGGCTAAAGTGAGGATCTGCTAATTTTTTTGGTATAAACTTTGTAAAATTATATGACTTGTTAAATGGTTTTTATTTTGAAATGTTTTAAGTCTAACAAAAAGTTTCAAAAATATTAGGGTTCTCATGATGTACCATTCACCTTTTTTCCCCCAATGATAACATCTTACGTAACCATAGGTCATTATCAAAACCAGACAACTGACACTGCTATGACACTATTAACTCTACTCTACTTTTAAAATCATGTTCACATATTATTTTCTTTGGAATTAATATTTTAAAAGAAAGATCTAAAGCCTACTTTACTCTTAAATGTATTAGTATAAAGCTGTACATATCACTCTTTTGTAATTAAAAAACTCCTTATATCTGGATTATGTCTGCTTTCTGTTATTCATATTTCTTCCTTTTTCTCATTCTCTCATCCTCTCTTTTTTTGTACCAGACTTAAAGTTTTCTCTTTTATTGGTCTTTTGTCTTATCGATCAACTCTAGCAGGTTTTTAGCTTCGTATAGAAATAATTTTTGTTTTTATTTTTATTCATTATTGTTCCTGCCTTTTTAGAGGGATATTATGTGGTTCTTTTCCCTAGTTTCTTGCGTTAGATCCTATTTGTTTTCAGTCTTGTAGCAGGCAAAGTTCTAGAAAGCAACTGGGTTGTTTGAAGAGTTTATTAAAAGAACTGCTTAAAAGGTGTAGGCAGGATATGGGACGCCTTTACCACCCCTAGGCCCGAGGGAGAAAAGCAACTGTGACCCCAAACTGGGTAGTTTGGAAGCGTAGACACCTGACCTCCCGCACCACTCCCCCTCTGACCAGCTGCCAGTGCTGACACTGGAAGGAAGGCCTGAGAGTTCTTTGACGCTGTCCATTGGTCATTTTCTCTGGGTACCAGGCAGATGGACCAGGGGGCAAAGTGAATGTGAAAAGACATGGAGAAGACTTTCAACACACTGTTTTCTTTTTTGTTTGTTTGTTTTTGAGACAGAGTCTCACTCTGTTGCCCAGGCTAGAGTGCCGTGGCATCAGCCTACCTCACAGCAACCTCAAACTCCTGGGCTCAAATGATCCTTCTGCCTCAGCCTCCCGAGTAGCTGGGACTATAGGCATGCGCCACCATGCCAGGCTAATTTTTTCTATATATATTTAGTTTTAATTTCTTTCTATTTTTCAGTAAAGACGGGGTCTCGCTCTTGCTCAGGCTGGTTTCAAACTCCTGACCTCGAGCAATCTGCCCACCTTGGCCTCTCAGAGTGTTAGGATTACAGGTGTGAGCCACCGCGCCCGGCCAGCACACTGTTTTCTAATAAAGGCATTGAAGGCTATGAAATTTCCTCTGAGGGTTACTTTGGCCACATTCCAGTGTTTTAATATTATTAATTTCTGACTAGTTTACAACTTTTTCCTTAAACCAAGAAGTTTTTGAAACAATAGGTTAAAATTTCAGGAACAGTTTTATGGAAAAGGTGTTCCTTTTGGTTAATTTCTAAACTTAGCACATTGTGCTCAATGAATGTGGTCTATATAATTTCTAATTTGGAGAATTCATGGAATTTTTTAAATGGCCTAATTATGGCTAATATTTGCAAATATTTTATGAGTGGTTGAATGTGTATTTTTTGGTTGGGTAAAAAATTCTGTGTTATCTATTAATTCAAACCTGTTATTTGAATTGTGTTATTTAATCATCTACATCTATATTTTTGTATATATTTGATATGCTGATTTTTGAGCGCTAGGTTAACATCTTCCACCATATTGTGGATTTGTCAATGGCTCTTTTTTTTTAGCCTTGCACACAGTGGATTAATAGCACTGTGACCTGCTATCAGGTTTGCTTTATATATTTTGAATCTGTGTTATTAAGTACATAGATTCCTGGCTATTATATATTCTTGGTGAATCATATCTTTTATAAATATAAAATGTTTTTGTCCCCCTTAGTGTTTTTTGCCTTATTTGTTTAATATTATTACTATATTGGCTTTCTTTTATATTAGCATCTACCTGGTAGGTCTTTTTTAAAAATTCTTTTCTTTTTCTTTTTTTTTTAGAGACAAGGTCTTGCTCTGTTGCCCCAGATGGAGTGCAGTGATGCAATCACAGCTCAGTGCAACCTCAAACTCCTGGACTTAAGCGATCCTCCCACCTCGGCCTCCTGAGTAGCTAGGACTACGGGCATATACCACCAGGCCCGGATAATTTTTTAATTTTTTGTAGAGACAGAGTCTTATTGTGTTACCCATGCTGGTCTCAAATCCTGGCCTCAAGTGATCCTCCTGCCTTGGCCTCCCAAAGTGCTGAGATTACAGGCATGAGCCACTGCACCCAGCCTGTGTTTTATTACATTCTTAATGAGAGAGAAAAAACAGTGATTTTGAGCATGATTTCTATTTCTGTGAGCATGCCACAAATTGTGTTGATATAATTCTTGTGGTTTTTTTCTTTCTGTTCAGGTAGCTCTGTTCTGGATTTCACTAGGAACCTCCACCCTCCAAGGAAGGAGCAGTGAGGAGGGTCCAAGAGGCTGGACAGTACACTGGTAGCTAATGTTATTCAGGAGGAGTAGAGAGCTGCTACACCCAGAATTCTAGAACAGCATAACGGGAGCTGAGCAATGCTTATTTTGATAAGCTCACTCTTACATGTTTGTTACTGCTTTTAGTTTTGAATCCTATACTGGGTCGAGTTGTTTCAAGTGAAAATCATACATGAAAAATCCTTATACAGGTGCCTTTTTATGGTCTCATAATTTACATTACAGACATTCAGAGAAATCTAGGCAATACTAATTAAGTTGATTAGAAGCTTATCTGAAAACAGTACAAAAATTCTGTTCACATCTATTAGTTCAAGCTATAAATTGGGTAAAATCATCTACATTCTTCCAATTCAGTCAGATGAATGTTTATTTCTATTGTATTATTAAAAGAGCTGATAATCGATCTATTTCACTAGTCTGATTTTCGTCATCAGAAAGCATTACCTGAGTCTAGGATCCTTGCTGCTCTACAAGAGTGGTATAGAATTCAGGTTTTGCTACATGCTCTTAAATAACTTTCTATGATTTAGTGTGCAACATTTTGGGCACATTCCCTAAAATTCCTGATTGTATTTTCCTTTCCCATTTGTTTTCCTCTTCATTCTAGATATTTTTCCATTTCCTTTTAAAAATCACAGCCTCCATACTGAAATACATACATTTATCAGTCTTATGGAGTAATTTAGTTCACTGGACAAAAAAAAAAAAAACCAAAATATTGAAAATATTTTGCCTAAAAGAATTTCATACAGAGAGTTGGTGATCTACAGTTTGAAGAAGTTTGGTAGGGATTATAATTAAGTCTTTTGGGGAGGGTCCTGGGGCATAAACTTTGAGAAAACATTTGATCTTGATCGTTTTCCATCAATCATGTGGTGCACATTTTTGGTTATGCTGTCCTTCAGTGCCTCTGAGCAAACATTGGGTACTGATTGAACATTTGCTCAACTTATGCAAAAAACTTCTTAGTAGAAATTTATTTGATTTTTAAAATGTCTCTTAGCATAAGAATCCCATTAAATTTCACACTGGAAAAAGAAGCAATATGTATGAAGGACATCACCAGGAATGTCTGTGTGTGCTGCATATGTACAATTGTTTGCAGTCATCATATTGAACATGCCTCATTTTAATAGTATGACCTCTTTAATTCAGAAAACATGCACTGGTTAGGACATCCATTAATGTCCTAGAACAAATCTTGGAACAGAATCCCCAAAAGAGACAGAGATTTTATTCATTTCAGGACACAGGAATCCATTTGTTGAGCATACGCTGAGCGTGATGAGCTGTAAAATGAAGTTAATATCCGTGCCAGACCAAACTAGGTGAAAGACCTAGCAACTGGATAAGATGAGGGCTGTATATCCTTTCAAAGGAAAAATAACTGCATTTTTCAAATATTGTGACACATGTTTTTTGGCTTATTTAACAAGGCCATGTGGAATAATAAAGAGGAACACAATCTTAGTAAGAGCCCCAAATCAGTCTTTAGGAAGCTCTCATTGTGAAATCATTAATTTCTGGTTGTACTTCATGCAAAGTAGTATAAGAGGACAATATCTTATTGTTAAAAGCATTCCCTAAGTGAAAAAGCTGTTAACACCATTCCTGCAAGTCCTTGTAGTTGAAAATCTTAAAACAGAAGAATTGGAATTTTCTATTTTCCCTTTGGGGTATCTGATTATCAAAGCAGGAACATTTTTGTATATATTTTTGTATATATAACATTTTTGTATATATATGTATATATAAAATTTTTGTTTTATATTCAATACTAGGAGTTAGTTTTGTTTAAGTTTTGGGATATTTTTCTGAGTGAGATTCTCTTTAAGTTAGTAATAATTTTTCTATTATTTTTCCAGGTAAGGTTTTTTTCCATGCTGTTTACAGTTGCCCTGATATTTTTAAACACTATGTAAAATATCAGTTCTTTAAAGAGTATTTGTACACTTAACAGGAAATAGAAATGAATATCTAGTGGATAAATTTCAGAGAAATGGAAGATATTCTTGGACAGAAAAGAAAGCAAATCTATATACACACACACTAAAAATAAAATCCTAACCCTATGCCAATTGAAAAGATTCCTTCTTGGCCAAGGGGACCCCAGAAAAACCTTAAAACTGAGTTCTTGGCCATGAAAGAAAGGGAAGTTGGACACGCCTCCTTATACCTCCTCCTCTTTGGAGTTTAGACATTACAACTGACCAGCATTAATGTTAAAATAGAGCTCATAAGACTCTTTCCACAAAACAGACTCTTTGTGGGAATTAAATACTAAATTGCAAACAAGACCTAAGGCCATGCAAGGCAAAGGTTAAGTTAGGCTTTATAAACCACAAAATCTCATTAAATGAATTTTTTAAATTAATCTAGTATAATGTGATTTTCCTTCCAACTTGACTCTGGTATAGCATCACATGACAGATAGCAGACTCCTTTATCTTAACTCAAGCATTCCTTTCTACTGACTCCGGGTATTTAGATAAAGCTTTTTTTTTTTTTTTTTAACAAATTATAAATCAAAGAATCTCTGAACCCACATTTAACCTATAAGCCCCCAATTTGAGATGTCCCACCTTTTTGGGCCAAATCAATATATATCTTCCATGTACCAATTTATGATTTCCCGTGCAATTCCTGTCTCCCTAAAAGGTATAAAACCAACTGCAACTCAACCACCTTGGGACCATTTACTGAACAATTCTGGGTTTGTGGATCCCCAGCCCATGGTAACTCACATCAGCTCAGAATAAACCTCTTTAAATTATTTTACAGAGTTTGTTTTTTCCCCATGTATATGTGTGTGTGTGTATGTATTTAAGGACATTCTATATGAGATAACGGTAAGCACTCTAGTGTCACAGTGTTTCTACGTCTGGAGTCCTCCTAAAATATAACCCTAGACTGTTACGACTTTGGAAGGCAAAATGCTGAAGAAAGGATTTGAGATGGTGCCTAGTTTACTGGATGTGTTTTCTTTATTGAGATCCTTCCTAGAGTTACTTCCTTTTGATTTTTTTCCCCTTTCTGTGATTGAAATAATGAATCCCTAAAAATAAATAAACAACCAAAACAAAAACCTGTCAACCTAAAAGGAAGAGCCTGAGGCATAAAATATAATTTAAATAGTTTATTTCAGCCAAAGTAAGGACAGCTGCATTGAAGACTCAGGCCCAACGAACCTTGGACATGTGCTCCCTTAGGCCTTTGTTGTGTACACTAAAAATAAGATCCTAAGCCCTTGTGCCAAGTGAACTCCAGGGGACCCCAGAAAAACCATAAAACTGAGTCCCTGGCCATGAAGGGAATGGAGGTCTGACACACCTTGTTATACCCCCTCCCTTTTGGAATTTAGAAACAACAATTGACCAGCATTAAGGTTAAAACAGATCATAATACTGACAAAACAGACTCTCTGTGACAATAAGGTACTAAATTATTAACAGGACCTAAGGCCGCGCAGAGCAAAGGTTAAATCACACACGCAGGCCATCAATTTGCTTAACATATCACTTGCGTTTATATGTTGTAGCTTGCCCTATGATTAACAGACTTCTTTGTCTTAAAACATTTCAAACTTTTAGACAAAGCTTTATTTCTTTAACTAATTACAAATCAAAGAATCTCTGAACCCACCTATAACCTGTAAGCCCACTTTTTGAGATGGTGTGAATTTCTGGGCCAAACCAATGTACGCCTTCCACGTATTGATTTATGATTTTAGCTGTAATTCTTGTCTCCATAAATGCATAAAACCAAACTGTAACCCAGCAACCGCAGGCGCATTTTCTCAGAACCTCTTGAAACTACGCTCCCCAGGCCATGGTCGTACATATTCGGCCCAGAATAAACCTCTTCAAATTATTTTACACAGTTTGAGTTTTTTTTCCCATTAACAGTTACAAGCACATTTTTAAAAGACAAATCAAGGGGGACAGCAAGTGGTTTGATAGAAAGTTGTTTGTCAGGAATCCTCACTGGTTTACAGAAGTACCATTGCTTAGTGATTGGTTATACGTTGTTAAGCTGTAGGGTGTGGGTTATGGTGTCCAGTGAGGCACTATTAGGTTAATTTATAGCTATGGTTGCAATAGCAAAAAGCCGGGCGGGGGGTAGGAGGGTGAAGGTGTGGTGGCCCACGCTTGTAATCCTAGCACCCTGGGAGGCCAAAGCGGGAGGATTCCTCGAGGTCAGGAGTTCGAGACCAGCCTGAGCACGAGCAAGACTCCGTGTCTACTAAAAATAGAAAAATTAGACGGTGCAGTGGCATGCACCTGTAGTCCCAGCTACTAGGAGGCTGAGGCAGAAGGATCGCTTGAGCCCAGGAGTTTGAGGTTGCTGTGAGCCAGGCTGACGCTACGGCACTCTAGCCCAGGTATCAGAGCGAGACTCCGTCTCAAAAAAAAAAAAAAGCCTGGGGGAGTAAGATGTGATTGTTGCCTCATTTTAATGTCTCTCTGGGCCTGATAATTTAAAAGCATTTGTATTCCTCAGATAATAATTCTTTTCTTTTCTCAAACCAAAAAAGAGAAAACCAAAACAGGTTTACGTATATGGGAAGCCCAGAAGGGGTTTGTGTTGGAGAAGCAGTTTCCAAGGGGACCCAGAGGCAGGCGGATTTCCTCGTGTGGAACTGGGTTCTTTCCAGCCCAGCTTTCTGGCTGACTAGGATGAGAGAGGGCGGCCGCCTTTAACGTCATCTCTCCTTCAGGTTTGGGAACCAGATAGACGATGACGGAAGACGGTGGCGCCTGCAGTCAATTGCCATTCGAGAGCCCACTTGGGGGGGTCAATGGTAGCAAAGACGTTAGCGCTCCGGCCCTGGCAGGTCGACCTGCACTGTCACGTCGATTTGCACTGTCACGCGGGCGTCCCAAACTGCGCCTGGAGCCTGTGGTCTGAAGACGCCGACTTCGTTTGCTAGGTGGGCGGTAGCCCAGTCGCGCGGTGGGCGCCGCGGGCGGCAGCGGGTGGACCGCGCCTTTCCCGAGAGTGAGGAGCGGCAGGCTGGGTGGCGGAAGCCTACCCGCGCCGCACTTACGCCGCAGTTCCAAAAGCGACCTCGCGTCTTCGTGGCTGAAGGGCGGCGGCGCGCATCCGAGCGTCTGGGAGGGGCCGAGGAGCGTCGGGGAGCCAGGGAAAGGAAGCCGGGTGGCCGTGGGGAAGCGGGGCTCAGGCCTGCGGCCTGCCGGGCGAGGAAGGCCGTCGGTCTGGGGAGAAGAGGCGCCGCTCCGCGTGCAGTCCTTGGCCGGCGAGGTGTGCGCGGAACAGGATTTGCGCTTCTTCCTGGCTGCAGCCGCCGACTGCGCGCCCTCCCCTCGCCTTCACCGACAGTCGCCACCTCAGCCATGGCAGGCAGCCCGATGTCCTGTCTCTTCCGCCCCGCCCCGCCCCGCCCCGGCTCCTCGGCACCCCAGCTGTGGCCTCCGCGCCCCCACGCGGCCCGGCGGTGCGCGGCTCCCACCGTCTGCGGCTGCAGCGACCCGTGACGGCGGGCTCGGCATCACTGGGGGACAGGGGGCCGCGGACTCCATCGAGCAAACCATACCCTCCGCGCCGGTAAGAGCGAGGGCGAAAGACACGTGAGGCCAGAGAGCCGCCCCGGCCGTTAGTTCGCCTCTGAGAGCTTCTCCTTGCGCGCGCCTTCGTGCGTGAGTGTGGATTAGCTGGGACTGCCGCTGGAAAGTTCCAATTCAACGCGTTGTTCTCGCCTGTGGCCCAGGCCACGGCTGAGGCTGCCCGGCGTCCCTGTGCCCAGTGACTGGCTCTGGGCTTACTCCGGAGGGAGCTGGGGCCGCGCGGGACTCCCGCAGCGCCTGGCCACGGCAGAAAGGCACGTGGCACTTCCCTGCAGCGCTCCCCCCATGGCACATCCCGGGTGTAGATTTGGCTGCCTGACTCTCCCCCTTCCAGCTGCAGCTGCCCTCCCTGGCGATGTAGGCACCGTTTGTTGATGGGGACCGGGGGGATGGGAGTGGGGAGAGAGAATCCAAGGAAAGCGGTGGTTCCCAGCTGGATTCAGATCGCGTTCCTGAGTAACTCTCAGGTGTTACCTTCTGGAGGTGTCCTTTATGAGGATGTTCCCTGTGATCCTGGTCGCGGTTTTCCTTGGCCCTTCTGCAGGAAGGACGAACAAGTTTCCAGAAGAAGGTACGCGGAAAGCAGGGGAAGCTTGACACCACTTGACGCCAAAAGAGGAGTAATCCTCTTTGCAGTGGCAGCCAAGGTTTCGAAGCGGCGCCCTGGCAGGTGGCAGTAGCGGTGACAACGGCCTGGCCTGTGGGGTCAGCTGTACGTTGTCCCGTCTGGGACTGGAAACTGGAGGAAAAGTGAGGCTCCCTTGTCTGAGAGCAATTCAGAAGCTGCCTGAAAAGGCGCGGGGTTGAAGGATGGAGAAAGCCAAGGGCTCCTGGATTGCTTGGTTCATCGAGTTTGGAGAGGCATGTTTTCCTTCTGTGACATTTATGTGCTTACTGATGGGAATGCTTTAAAATCTATAAAATTTTCATGCACATGATCTCCATTTTGAGATTACTCCCCCCTTATTCATGGGGTGTGCATTCCAAGACTCCCAGTGGATGCCTGAAACCGTGGATAGTACCAACCCCTATTTACACAGTGCAATGGTAATGTACAAATAAAAATGCTCTCTATATTTAAGATTTCCTTATAGTTGATTTGTTTGCATCAGAATTCTAACTATTTCCATGTATTGCATTAGGTTGATAATGACTTTTTGTTTGAAATGGGGGCCTTGCTTTGTTGCTCAGGCTGGTCTCAATCTCCTGGGCGCAAGCTCTCCCCCCACCTCCTACCTTAGCCTCCCCAGTAGCTGGAACTATAGGCAGATAATATCCTTTAATTCTGCTTTCATCTAAAACAGACCCCCCCCCTCTTTTTTCTTGTCCTTTACTTGGTAAAGAAATCAGGCCATTTGTTTATAAAATTTTTTCAAATTCTAGATTTGGTCAATTGCACAGTCATCTTGTTGGATTTATTGCCTTGACGCCCCATCACATTTTATACACCCCAACATCAGCGTTGCTTTGTTACAGGCACATGCTGCTTCTGTCTCTCAGGCGCTGGCACCCAATGCTGGCACAGCATGACCCAAAGCCCTAAACACCTTCTTTTGTGTGTAACACTGTCCACGTCTCTTGACCTATGCTCTCAAAACACAAGGTGACTGCGTCTGAAGGCCATAGGAATTTGTGGGTTGTATGCTGCTGTCAAAGCAGACACTGTTCCAATTAGAGGACAGATTTGAGAGGAGCACTTCACTTAGGGAAGGAAGAAAACATAACTAGCCTGCCAAATGCTTACACTTGGATAGCACAAATGCAATGGGCTCTTGCCTGCATGAAATACTGGTATGCCGAGCATTCATTTTCTTGCTTCTTTTCACATTCCAGTTCTGATTCCAGAGGTACTTCAAATTACTATGATATTTGCCACAGTTGCGCAGGACATCTGAGACGCGTTTTGCAATACTGAATGACACATATTATTCTTAAATTTGTGTGTGTGGTAGGGCTAGATGTAACAGGCATCAATACTGTCAGTAGAGCATAAATTATATGCGAGTTTTGATTATAACAACATAATTAATGATTTTGCTGAAATGAAGGCCAAAAACATTTTAACGCAACATGTATGCCTTTGTTTTATTCCTCATCCCCTAATCATTAGCTCATCATTAGAACATCAGACATGTGCAGCCATCACACTCAATCACCTGGACATTTTGCCAATTTTTTTTTTTTAGAGACGGGGTCTCGAACTCTTGGTCTGAAGCGATCCTCCCACTTCTGCCTCCTGGGTATCTGGGACTACAGGTACACGCCACCACACTGGCTCCAATTTTTATCTTGGAAGAGTAGAGCTTTAAACCAATTTTGAAAGTTTAATGTTATAAAGTCACATGTATCAAGCTGGGAAGATAGACAATATTTTATCTGACCATTTGTTAGCTCAATTCATAACTTAAATGCCTGGACATAAGGTATTTGGGCCCTTCTTTGCTTTTTTGCTCTGGGCCCTGAACTACTCTAATGGTATAATTTTAAATACCAAGGACCTCAATATTTTTGAAGGCTTACTTGTTTATTACTTTTCTCTCTGGGATCTTCAGACTATTAAGGCCTATAACTATTAATACCATTTTCTCTCTCTAGAGTATATGTGGCATTTCACTTTATTTTCACCGGAATGCTATCGCTGTTTTGGATTTAGCAAGCTTTTGGTCTTAAAAATATTCAACAATGCGGTCAAGAGGCCAAATGACTTTATGCATGAGACATTGTAATGAGGAATTTTCCTGTAGAAAGGTGACTAGATTTGAGGAGATTAGTCAGTATAAGAATTTCTCTGGATTTATACAGTACAGATTTTACTATGTAGTCTTTCTTAATAACGTTCCTAATAAATCTGGAAAGGACAAGAAAGAGTAACATTTGTTGCAATACCCTACTTACATGTAGGACAAATGAGGATCTGGGAGAGAGGTGACTTGCGCAAACCACGTACTGATTTGGGAGATATCAGGCAGAACCATGAATCCTTGTCCATAAAGCTCTACTTAGAATTATTTTTTCATCTTAATGCAAATTCTGTAGAAAGAAAGGAATACACACCTGGAAAAATTGAGCTATTTGTAAATACTTTGAAGATGAGAGAAGAGAGTAGTGTAAAATGTAAACTGTATCCTTATTGTCATCATCAGAATCAGAATCAGAATCACTCAGTCAATGGTGGCACTCTATTAGTGTGAATAGGGTTGGTATCAAAAGACAAAGTGTAGGGAAGTCACCACACCCAAATAAATGATGTGCAGACTTTCCAAGTCATACTTGTCTGTTTGACTTTAATATTCCTTGAGCTTTTGCCTCATTCTAAGTAACATTTCCATGGAAATTCTTGACTGTGTATTCTCTGTAGTGATACTTGAAAATATTCTGTGTGCTCAAATTTACAAGACTGCTTCTAGGTTTTTTGTTTCTTTGTTTTTGTTTTTTGAGACAGGCTGGAGTACAGTGGCATGATCGTAGTTCACTGCAACCTTGAATTCCTGGGCTCAAGCAATCCTCCTGCCTCAGCCTCCTGAGTAGCTGGGACTACAGTTGTGTGCCACCACAACTCAGCTAATTTTTATTCATTCATTCATTCATTTATTTAGTAGAGACAGTGTCTCCCTATATTGCTCAGGCTGGCCTCAAACTCATGGCCTCAAGTGATCCTCCCACCTCAGCCTCCAAAAGTGCTGGGATTACAGACATGAGCCACCATACCTGGCCTGCTTCTAGTTTTAATATTCCAGAACTTCTCTCACATTTGAGGCTGCAATGGGTAAAGTAGTATCTCTATTCCTTTGTCAATAATGTATTGAGTGCTTACTCCATGCTAGGCACAGGCCTGGGCACTGGAAAACGGATGAATATTATCATGGCTTCATATTCTTCAACATGAAGTTTATAAGACAAGGTCTACTGTGTTTAAGAATACATTTACAACACTATCCGTTCTGTTCACAGCTGTTCATCTTACCTCACCCTTTCGGTAAAGCTACAGAAATCAGGCAGTGCAGTATTGGGGAAGAGACAGACACATAGATCTATGGAATGGAATAGAGTCCAGGCATGGATTCTCACAAAATGGCCAATTGATTTTTTTAAATTGTGGTAAAATACACATAAAATTGACCATCTTAACCATTTTGTTAGATATATTTGCATTGTTGTAAGCTAATATCCGTAACTTTCTCATCTTGCAAAACAAACCCTATACCCATTAAACAACAACTTCTCATTTCTCCTCCCCCTATCCCCTGGAAACCCTCATTCTCATTTCTGTTTCTATGAGCTTGACTATTTAGGCACATTATATAAGTGGAATCATACAACATTTGTCTTTTTGTGATTTGGCTTATTTCTCTTAGCATAATATTCCCAAAATTCATCCATGTTGTAGCATGTGTCAGAATTTCCTTCTGTTTTAAGGCTGAATAATATCTCATTATATATATATATGTATATATGTATCATGTTTTGTTTATCCATTCATCCGTTGATGGACACTTGGGTTGCTTCTACCTTTTGGCTAATGCCTCTATGAACATGGGTGTACTAATATCTGTTCACTTCTCTGCTTTTAATTCTTTTGGGTATTGTGATATTGTGAAACATATATTTGGTCTTTTTTCCCCCCTATTTCCTGGCATACAACTGCTAAAATCCTTGGACTCTCCAAAGTGATGTCTTTTTGTATGCTAATGAGTTGACTTGATGGATGGATGGCAGCTTGGGGGAGCGGTTAGCTGGTCACCTGAAAAGATTAGAGGATTTGGGATTTTGGTCCCCATCCCCAACTTCTGCGGAGGGAAGAGAGGCTGAAGGTTAAGGTGACTGGACAGCCAATGGCTTAATCAATCATGCCTACATAATGAAGTATCTATAAAAACACAAAGGACAATATTTGAATATCTTCTAAATAGCTGAATTCGTGGAGGTTCCTGGAGGGTGGTGCACCTGGGGAGAGCATGGAAGCCTGTACCCTTCCCATACTTCACCCTATGCATCTCTTTATCTGTGTCCTTTGTGATATCCTTTATAATAAATTGGTAAATGTCAGTTAAGTGTTTCCCTGAGTTCTGTGAGCCATTCCAGCAAATTAAGCAAACCGAAGGTGGAGGGGGTTGTGGGAATCCCAATTTATAGTCAGTCGGTCAGAAGCACAGGTAAAGCAACCTGGGGCTGGCAAATAGCATTGAAAGTGGAGGGCAGTCCTGTGGGACTGAGCCCTCAATCTGTGAGATCTGATACTATCTACCTGGAGATAGTGTCCAGGTAGATAGTGTGGGAATTGAATTGAATAGAGGACACCCAGCTGCAGAATGGCTTGTGTATTTGGTATGTGGGGAAACGCCCAGCCCCACCCACACACAGCTGGCATCAGAAGTATTCTGTGTTGTGAGAGTATAATAGGAGGAACTGGGTTTGGTTTTTTTCCTCAATATGATTATATGTATATACCCAGAAGAAGAATAATTCTATTTTTAGTTTTTTGAGGAACCACCTACTGTTTCCTCAGTGGCTATAGGAAAACATTTTCCATTCCCACCAACAATGTACAAGGGTTACAATTTCTCCACATGCTCACCAACACTTGTTATTTTCTGTCTTTTGTTTTGTTTTGTAGTAGCCATCCTGATGGGTATGAGGTGATGGCCAATTATTTTTTGACAAATGTGCAAAAGCAATTCAGGGGAGAAAGGACAGTATTTCTAAAAATAGTGTTGGAACACCTGGACATCCTGCAGAGAAATGAACCTCAATCTAAGTCTCACATTATACTAAAAATAACTAAAAATTGATCATATATGTAAATGTAAGAAGTAAAACTGTAACATTTTAAAAATAAAACACAGAAGAAAATCTTCACAAACTGAGATTAGGCAGAAAGTTCTTAGATATGACATAAAAAGCATGATCCATTCAAACAGTGATAAATTGGAATTCATAAAATTAGCACTTTGTTCTGTAAAATACACTGTTAAGAAAATAAAAATACAAGCCACAGACTTGAAGAAAATGTTGACAAATCATTATCTGACAAACACTAGCATCCAGAGTATACAAAGAAAAGAACTCTCAAACAGAAAGAAAACAAAATGCTTTTAAAAATGGGCAAAAGACTTGAGCAGGCATCTCATCGAAGAAGATATATGGATGGCAAATAAGCACATAAAAAGATTCCAACATCACTAGCCACCGGGGAAGTGTAAATAAAAACCAGAGTGAGATACCACCACTGGAAGGGCTAAAATAGAAAACACTGGCATGACCAAGTGGCATCAAGAATGTGAAGCAACTGGAACTTGCATGCATTGCCGGTGGGAATGCAAAATGGTGCAGTCACTCTGGAAAAAAATTTGGTGGTTTCTTATAAAGTTAAACATACCCCTACTATATGACTCACCAATCCAATTCTAGGTATTTATCTAGGAAAGATGAAAACTTATGTTCACACAAAAACCTATACAGGAGTGCTTCACAAAGCTTTATTTGTAATACACAAAAATGGGGGAAAAAAACTTCTTCAACTGATGACAGATAAACACTTTTTGGTACATCCATATGGTGAATGGAATACTACTCAGCAATGAAAAGGACCCAACAGCTTGGTTAGATGTCAAAGGCATTATGCCGAGTGAAAAAAGCCCATCTCAAAGGTTACATCTGATGTGATTTCATTTATACGACAATCTCAAAAAGACAAAACTATAGTGACAGAGAACAGATCAGTGGTTGCCAGGAGTCAGGGTGAAGGGCAAGACCACCAGGCAGCAGCACAAGGGCGTTTCTCAGGGTATTGGAGCTGTTCTGGATTGCAGTGGTGGCTACAGGAATCTATATTTTTTAAACTTATAGAACTATACACCAAAAAAAGTCAGTTTTGCTGTGAGTTAACTTAATATTAAAATACATAAAATAACAGTAATAAGTTCATTACATGTTAATATGAATAACATAGTTTTGTGAAAAATAACTATGTTTCCAAAGGAAAAAATTTGTTTTTATAACTGTTTTATAATTTTACAAATCTTTTTAATGTCTGCCTTAGTGAGATTCATTAGATTCTCATATCTGCATCTGCAGTCAATCTGTTTTGATTTTACATGTCTTGTAGCCCCAGGAAGATTTACTGTATGCTCATGAGACAATGAGAACAAATTAGGCAAATCATTCCTAGTCTTCCCTTCCCTTTCCTTTTTCCTTTCCGTTTTCCTTTCCTTTCCTTTCCTTTCCTTTCCTTTCCTTTCCTTTCCTTTCCTTTCCTTTCCTTTCCTTTCCTTTCCTTTCCTTTCCTTTCGTTTCCTTCTTTTGTTTTCATCAGGGTCTTGCTCTGTCATCCAGGCATCCAGGCTGGAGTGAAGTGGTGTAATAATAGTTCACTGCAACCTCAAACACCTGGGTTCATGCGATCCTCCAGCTTCAGCCTCCCAAATGTTAAGACTACAGGTGTACACCACTGTACCTGGCTAATTTTTTACTCTTTTTTTTTTTTGGTAGAGTTGGGGGTCTCACTATGTTGCCCAGGCTGGTCTCAAACTCCTGGCTTCAAGCAATCCTCTTGCCTCAGCCTCCCAAAAATGCCAGGATTACAGGCATGAGCCACCATGCTCAGCTGTTGAGAATACTTTTGAACTCGGGGAACCACCCCCTAAACAAAGGTTTGGTGATTCCCCAGGGTTCCCTATACCTCACTTTGAGAACCACTGGCCTATGTTATAATTTTGCACTAAAGGAAGTGCTTTTCTAAGAAGACAGAATAATGGCCAGCAAACATATTTAAAAATGCTCAACATCTCTAATCATTAGAGAAATGCAAATCAAAACCACAATGAGATACCACCTAACCCTGGTGAGATTGGCTTCTATCAAAAAATCCCAAAACAACAAATGCTGGCAAGGACGTGGAGAGACAGGAACACTCTTACAATGCTGGTGGCACTGCAAATTAGTGCAACCTCTGTGAAAAAGAATTTGGAGATACCTCAAAGAGCTAAAAAGAGAAATACCATTCAATCCAGCAATAGCACTATTAGGCATCTACCCAAAAGAGCAAAAGATATTCTATAATAAAGACATCTGCACCCGAATGTTTATGGCAGCACAATTCACTATTGCAAGGATGTGGAGACAACCCAAGTGCCCATCAATTCATGAGTGGATTATTAAAATTTGGTATGTGTATACAATGGAATATAACTAAATTATAAGAAATGACAGTGATCTAGCACCTCTAATATTTTTCTGGATTGAGCTTGAGCCCATTATCCGAAGTGAGGTATCACAAGATTGGAAGAATAGGCTCCACTTGTACTCACCATCAAATTAGCACTGACTGATCAACACTATGGTGCTTAATAGTCTTAATCCCTGGTAATATTCTCCAGGGATTAGGGGGTCGGGGGGGGTAAACTCACAACTAATGGACATGGTGAGCATTATAGAGGGGAAGGGCATACCTCTAACCCTCACTTTGGGTGAGGCAAAGACATAAAACGTAAACAAAATGTTTGTACCCTCATAATATCCTGAAATAAATAAAATAAAATAAAAGAAGTGCTTTTCTTCTTATGATTGGTATTAGAAAAAAAATACTACTTTATCCTCCACAGAAATAAAGTCATTTTACATATTTATTGCTTGAATTATTATATATAGTTATAATTTTTAAAAGTAATTTCAAGTGTTTATTATAGTTAAATGGTCACTTTGTCAAAATGATTTCCAGCAATAACCAGCCCTAGGGACATGTCAAAGATGTTGTTTTCATTATCTGGGAGTAGGAATATTAATTATTAACTGTCAAAACTTTGTCGTTTCTTTTTTTAAGTGACTGATGTGATTGCTTGTGAGGAGTGACCCTCCATGACTGAAAAGATGCTTCTATATCCCATTTCAGGTCATATTGCAGTGTTACCTGAGCAGTACTGTTCTTCTCGGAAGCCACTTACAGTCTGTAAGTCAGAAAGTTTTACTTCCCCAGAAACTACATGAATCTGTAAGCAGCTTAGTTGAGGGTGGCCTTTTGTAATCTGCATGTGACCCCAAAATTCTGAAACTGTGACCAGGACTGATTGCAGCATCAGGAAAGAATTTCCTGCCTCTGTGGTTGGGCAATGCAGAGGGTGGGGCAGAGGCCAACACCCTGGGGCTGCAACTCAGTGGGTTTGCCTGGGACCCAGCTCTGTGAGCTAAACCAGTATCTCAGGTGAGAAAGGCTCTTACGGAGGACAATTTGATCTGGTCTAAGCTTTCTTTGGAGTTGGCTGTGTTTCCCCAGTAAGCAGTCTCTTTCTCCATACTTGGAGGGTTACCATCTAGCGAACATTTGTGGGTAGTTAGAATACTTTTCCCAGCCAGTCTCTTGGAAACAGTTATGGCAACCAGGGCTTTGGTGGATAAAGGAAAGAAGACAAGAATACCAAGAATCTCCTTTGTCCTAGGGAATTGGAAATAAAGCGAAAGTTTTTCTACCTTCATAAGGCCTTGTGGACACACTTGGAGAGTCTAGCCTCCCAGTGAGTACATGCGATGGCTTTTGAATGTCCCCTTCAAAACTCATGTTGAAACTTGATACCCAATGTGGTGTTGAGAGGTGATTGGACCAGGAAGGCTCTGCCCTCATGAATGGATTAATCTATTAATGGATTGATGGATTAAAGGGTTAATGGATTAATGAGTTGTCATAGGAGTGGCTTTATAAGAAGAGAGAGACCTGAGGCAGCACATTAGCACACTCAGGCCCTCTCCTTGTGATGCCCTGTACTGCCTGAGGTCTCTTCTGGGAGTCCCCATCAGCAAGAAGACTCTTAACAGATGCAGCTCCTCAGCCTTGGGCTTCTCAGCCTCCATAACTGTAAGAAATAACTTCTTACCCAGTTTCAGGTATTCTGACCTAAGTAACAGAAAATGGACTAATACAGTACCCATGGTCCAAGATTTCCTTTAAAGGGAGATCTTGGGCTGAGCGTGGTGGCTCACGCCTGTAATCCTAGCACTCTGGGAGGCCGAGGCAGGCAGATTGTTTGAGGTCAGGAGTTCGAGACCAGCCTGAGCAAGAGTGAGACCCCGTCTCTACTAAAATTAGAAAGAAATTAGCTGGACAACTAAAAATATATATACAAAAAATTAGCCGGGCATCATGGCGCATGCCTGTAGTCCCAGCTATTTGGGAGGCTGAGGCAGGAGAATCGTTTGAGCCAGGAGTTTGAGGTTGCTGTGAGCTAGGCTGACCCCACGGCACTCTAGCCTGGGCAACAGAGCAAGACTCTGTCTCAAAAAAAAATAAAATAAATAAATAAATAAATAAAGTGAGGTCTTAGGTCTAATATTCTAATATCCAGAATTATAACTCAACAACAAAAACATTAAAATATGGGTGGTAAAGGACTTGAATAGACATTTCTCCAAAGAAGATACACAAATAGTCAACAAGCACATGAAAAGATGTTTAACGTCATTAATTAGGGAAATGCAAATCAAAACCACAATGAGATAAATATTAATACAATATGTTTTTTAAGAATGGAAAATAAGTGAGGATGTGGAGAAACTGGAACCCTCTACATTGCTGGTGAAAAACAATTCCACTCCTAATGTACCCAAAGAATTGACAGCAACATTCAAGCAAAAACTTGTACGTAAATTTTCATAGCAGCACTGTTCATAGTAGTAAAAAGGTAGAAACATCCCAAATGTCCATCAAACAATACATGAACAAACAAATGTGACATATACATAAAATAAAATATTACTCAGCTTAAAAAAGAAGAAAATTTTACATATGTGTGAACCTTGAAGACATTATGCTAAGTAAGTCAGTCACAAAAAGACAAATACTGTACAATTCCACTTATATGAGGTGCCTAGAGCACTTGTGATCAGAGAGAGAGAGTAGGATGGTGGTTGCCAGGGGCTGGGGGCTGGGGGCTGGGGAGTCCATCTGTAACTGATTCAGAATTTGAGTTTGGGAAGATGAAAAAGTTGAGATGGACAGTGGTGATGGTTGTCCAAACATGCCAATGCACTGAAATGCCACAAAACTGTACACTTGACAATGGTTAAAATGGTAAATTTTGCTATGTATATTTTATCACAATTTAAAACAAAGAAATGAAGTACTGACACATACTACAATGTGAGTGAACCCAGAAAATATTACGCTAAATGAAAGAAGCCAGACATTGAAGGTCGTATATGGTATGATTCCATTTACATGAAACATCCAGGATAGGTAAATCCATACAAACAGAAAGCAGATTGGTGGTTGCCAGAGGAGGGAACAGGCAGTGACTGCTTGATGGGTACAGGAGTCAGTCTCCTTTGGTGTGACGAAATGTTTTGGAACTAGATAGAGTGATGGTTGCCACAGCCTTGTGAATACACTAAATGCCACTGAAATGTGTGCTTTAAGATAGCTAATTTTATGTTATATGAATTTCACTTCAGTTTTTTGTGGGAGAGTTTCCTTCAGGGTGAGCAAAGCCCTGCAGACCAGCATGCAAATCAAAAAAAAGAAATAAAACGAGAGAGATCATCAGTGCATGTGGGTGTCAGCTGGCTGAGAGCTGAGAAGAGGCACCTACGGAGGTGCCTGGTCTTTGGCCCCAGCCTTCCCTTACAAGGCAGGCATTAATCTTATCATCCTTATCTGAAGCTCAGGTTTTATTTTGTTCTTTTCTTAAGTATGTAGTGCTTTCCCTAAGCCTGTACTAATATTTTCTTAATTAACAACAGCCAGTATCTCACCTTCAGAACTAATATGCCCGGGAAACCAAGGCAAGGAAGTGTGTGTTGCAAACAGCATCACCCGGCAGAGAATGGAGCAGTAGCTGAGAGCAAGAAACAGAACAAAAGAGAGCTGAAAAGTTAGGCAACCTCCTGGGAAGACCCACACACAAGCACATTTTCAGAGGCTTCATAAAAAGCTAGACTTCCAGCCCCACTCAGATGAGGCTAGATGCGTTTGTATATGGAAATGTATGAATTAGAGACTAGAGAACTCGGGGACATCCGACTTATACTGGGAAACACACACACAGCAGACAGCTGCCTGTGGAGTGGAGTTTTGGAAAGGCTCACGGCCCAGAACATAATGCAGACTCGCCCAGCCACAGCACCTTCCAATCCCGAAAAGAGTGTTGATTCTCCATTTGGGCACCCACTCCCCCACAACCTCGGGGGAGATGAATTCACATAAGGGTCAGATCAATGTCTCCAAATCAAGCTCACAATCCTTGCCTGTTGGTGGCACTTGTGGGTGAAGGGTGAAATCCACAAATTGCGGGAGAGAGAGTATGAAAAGAGCCATGGTGGCAGTCACCTGGGCAGGTGGGCTTGGTGGAAGCTGTCACTTGGTCTTTTGGGAGACAAATGTGGGATTTGGCATCTTGCCCTGACATCAGGAACATGAACCCCTCCAGTGTTCGGGACTGTCGACGATGACTTCAAAGCACAGATGGGAGACCCATGTGGCCCAGGCTCCACACAGGCAGAGCTCAGCTTCAGTCATAGCAGGGTCCCTGGAGCCAAGAACACCATTGGCATGAATAACTGTGTGTAGCTGAATGAGTGAAAGGTAAGAGGTAAGAAAGAGACTTGATCCCAGCTGCACACTAAGAGACCTCATTAGAAACTAACTTGTGAGTCTACTAGGAAGAGTTGAAAAGAAAGCTACTTTTACTGAGTTGGGATCCAACTCCATCTCCATCCAAGGTAGAAGCATTTCTATAGCTCCTTCATTACAACCCACTCAAGGATTTTTTGGTTTGTTTTGTTTTAATCCCTTTATTTTCAGATACTAGTTTATCACTTAATGGTCCTTAAAAATTCCCTTCACGCACACACACAAAATAGGAATCAGAAAAATGACTTAAGAAGATTTATGTTGTGTGTCCCATTCTAGTAGTTTCTTCGACACTCAACAAACTGCAACAACAGGTCCCCTTTTAATATTAGATAAGTTCCAGTTGTGGGAATTGACTTCTAAGTACACCCTCATCGGCCACACACCACGAAGGCCAACGCTGGGATGCAGTAATTATGCGTGTCACAGGTGCCATGTGCTATGAGCTCACCATAGCCCCATAGGATTAGTCCTGCTTTGCACATGAGTGAGGACCATCAGGGAGGTTGAGAAATTCCTTTAAATAGCAGTGAAGTAGCTAAATCTTCCTGACTCTCCTACACCATTCGTCAGCTACCTCGTGATATGGGATCCTGTGTAGTCTTCCATTCTAGAACATCCTCTGCTCACTTCTTAGACAAAGGTCTACATTTTCATTGCATATTGGCAAGTCTATAAGAGTTCCATGACCACATTTTTTGGAAGGCAACTTGGCACTATTAATGAATTACACTTGATAACAGACCTTTATCCCAGATACCATGCTAGGAACTCTGAAAATGATAGCACCTGAGGATGTGTGCAGTCTGATTGACTATGGCAGAACAACCAAAAAAGCAAACAGACAAACAATTAGAAACAAGTTGATGCTGACACATGGGAGAAAGATGAGCAAGCCATGATCTTTGCATAATGTGAGATAAATTGACACTGACAAAGATTCTCTGCTTGGTCAAACTTTAGTCGGGCTCTTGAATTTTCTCCTAGACCCAAATGTGCACATTTTGTAAAATCCAGTTTTAGCGAAGAATCTTGCTCAGTCAATTTGCCAAGAATCCTCCATTCTTGACATCTGATTACCTGCCATATCTGTGTGGGGCCTGCATCCCCCACCCTCCCCCATATGACATCTGGTCACCCTGGCCTATCTTCAGCAAGAATCCTGTTAGGTCAGTTGAGCCAGAATCCTCCTTAGCCCTGTTCTTTCCTTTTAGTCACTTTTCATCCACTGACCCCATCCCCAGCTCCTTGGCTATCAATTCCCACTTGCTCTGTGCTGTGTTTGGAGTTGAACCCCATCTCTCTCCCCTAGTGCAAGACCCCATTGCCGTGGTCCCTACAGATCTCACGATGGTCCTGAATAAAGGCTGCCTCACTGTGCTTTGACAAGTATCACTGAATGAGTTTTTTCCTCTAACAATTCTCACAAGAATGGGTTGGGACCCAAGGTTAGCTCTTGAGCAGATAACTGGACTCCACCAGGCTTTCAGATGACTTGGCACTTGCTCTCTTGCTAAGCCCATCCTGCTCTGATGTCATGACCATCCCTTGTGTCCCTTGCCTACCTCTGTCACCACTGGAGGAACCACATCCTCACATGTGCAAATCCACATACTCTGCTGGCTCTGGTCTTACTCTGACTCACATCCATCCATCAGGCTCTTCCTCCACACACTTTAGAAGTCAGTACTCAGCCAGCGACTGCCACTCCTCACCTGGACCTGGTGTCATCTACCAACGGGTCTCCTTGTGTCCACTCTAGCCCCCGCATCCTATTCTCCCCACTGGAATTGGAGAGATTCTGCAAAGCACAAATGAGTTTCTCCTTCTTGAAGCCTTGGAAGGTCTCTGGCACGCATGGCGAGAAGACGGCTCACCTTGTGGGGGCCACTCCTCTTGGCCTCATCTTCTTCTGCATGGCACTCAATTGTGATGCGCCAGCCATACTGGCCTTTGTCCGTCTCTCAGCCGCCCCAAACATATTCCCTTTGGGGGCCTTGCGTGGGCTGTTCCTGCTGTTTTGGATGCTTTCCCAGCCCCCCTTTCCCACAGGTCCTCCCTCATCTTCATTCAGATGTTAACTAAAACGTCTGCCCTTTAGAGAGGTCATCTCAAACACCATGGAAAACCATGCCACACACTCCACTTTAGCAATTGCGTGGTACTTACCAGTGCCTGCAATGATCTTATTTCTTTGTTTGAATATTTAGCCCCATCTTTTCTCAGGGGTATAACCTCCTTGTAGGCAGGACTTTATTGGCTTGTGTTTAGAACAATGCTTAGCTCACAGCAGGGAATCAATACATAGAGGAGTAAACAAAAAGTAATACACCAAATTGTTCATGTTGGTTTTCCTGATCATGGAGAGGGCAGGGGAGATGAGAAAAACAAGAGTGTAAAATAAAAAGAAGAATGATAAGAATGCATGCGTAGTGATAAACAAAACTGCACACACATAAAACTGAGTATCTGTGAGTGTATGTGTGTGTATGTATTTATTAAGAAATAAACCAAAAGCTGATCCAAAAACATCAATTGTGCTTACTATTGTGCTGAGACTGCTGTTGATATCTATTTTATGATATCAGAAAAAGAAAAAAAAACCAGTGCAGTTCTATATTCATTGTGAGGAAAAAAGAGCATAACTTTGGAGATATACAAGACTGGTGTTGGGTTCAAATACAGGCTCTGCTCTTCCTGGCTATGGGATATGGGGCAGGTCAGGTGACCAAGCTCAGCCTCAGCTTCTGCATCTGTGAAATGGGCTTGATTCAGTACCTACCACACAGGGCTGCTGTAGGAATATATGAATTAATGTTTGTGAAACATTTAGCACAGTGCTTGACACATGGTTCTCAGTAAAAAACTCTTGTTATTATTATAAAGTGCTTTGCAGTTTGATTTTCACAGAGCTAACAATGATTGCTATCTGTCTTTGTGTCTTTGGAGTTCTCTTGAGCTCCAGGAATGCAGAATGCCCTTTTAAAACCTCAACCCTTCTAGAAGAGGTCACACCTTGAGCTTCAATAGCTGGCATTTTTATCAATTAGTTAACAGCATGCTGAGAGCAAATCCCTGTAGGGGAGTGTCCATGGGCACAAGTCACAGGGAATACAATGTAAGGGCCTATGGGGGTAGGAGCTGAGGGTGTCAACAGAGAATGGACAGAGGACCATAGACAAAAGTCACCCAGGATGGCCCTGCCTCAGCTGCCCAGCAGCAGTCTGGTCATCTGGAGATAAGAGTTGACGACATCTCTAACGCAAGTGGTGGATGCCCCAGAGACGTGGCTGATTCCTAAGCGCCTTCATCATGCAGCTCCATGACTGCCTGGAGAGCCTTATAGGAAAGCAGGAAAATCCCGGGATAAAGAACATGCAGATCTTCCATTTAAAAACATCTGGAGGGGTGGAGGGGACCTGGTATATCATGGGCTGCCCTGGTTTTAACGCTGAAGTTCCCACACCCTGATAACCCTTAGTCCCAGACAAATCAGACCAGTTGGTCATCAAATGGAGGTCATGAAGCAGGAGGTGGATTTCAGCATTCCCCTTGCCCTCCCTGTTACACTGATACCATGAGATGTAATTGAATAAACATGATTTGGTTCCTGCAACAAAGCCAGATGGTAATCAAATTGGACTATGTACGGCTTGCATGTTTATGCTATTTTCCATTATATAATGATACCAAATATCACAATGATTTTTTAAAACGAATATATTTACTAGCATACTACTAGATGCTGAAATGCTTTATAATATACTTATGAAAATATTTGTACAAAGAACTTATCCTCCACATAATATTTAGGAAAGTTTACTCTGAAATTCCTTCACTGAGAGTTCTTGGGGATGGAGGAGTGGGAGGCGATATCTTTTGGCTGTTACGTTTCTTATACTGCAGTGTCAGTGAAACTACATCATCCTTTGTAAAATCAATAAAATCCCTAATCATTTCTCTGGCCATTTAATATCTTACCATCTATCATCTTTCAAAACATCTATTTGGTTGAAGTGTATTCACCAATTGATGGATTCTACATCTGTCTGATTTGGCAGTTTACATTGTGTTTTACTCTGAGTTTATCCACCCTATTGTATGAGCTTCCATAGGGCCAATGGTTGTCAAGTTGGATTAAAAGAAACCCCAGCTTTCCACCCAGGGTAAATTCGGTGATTGGTCTTAAGTCATGGCAGAGCAGTTGCATTTCTATGGAAACAAAGCTAAACTTGGGGTTGCACTGTGACCAAAGACTCACTAACATCAAATAAGTCATAACATGATATAGAATGTCTTAGAGGCAAAAATCAATAGTAATCCCTTTGAGCCTTTAAAGGGTCATGCTCCTAGTCACCGTCTTTGAGATTATGAAAGGATAGTAGAAAACAGCTCATCCAGCTGCCTTATTTCGTAGATGAGCCCATGGAGATGAAGTTACTCTGTCAGAGTGACATTGGTTTCAGTGGCTGAACCTGTGGGAACTGGACAAGAATGGGAGTATTGTCAGAGCTTTACAGTGGTATTGAAATCTGGTTTCAAGGCACTGACTCAAGTATGAGGGTATTAGCTTCATAAACTCAACAGCAAACATGTCCTAAGAGGAAAAGAAAGACAATTTTACTTAGCACTACTATTTTTTTTTTGGAAAAGATTTAAAATAAGAGTAGATTTAAAAAATGGAGAACTATGGAATATGTTCATAAATTCTTGAAGAACTGAAGTGAAACCAGTCTCAGCCCAAGTAACAGTGCTACCACAAGAACATGAAGCCACAAACCCACAGCTCTGAGCCTCTCCCCTGACCGCATCTGCTCACGCTGGCACTCAGTCCCTACCAAAGTGTGGCTAAATCCCCAAGGACTTGCCCAGAGGACTCAAGCGTAAGTCCACCTGTGCTCTTGGGCCTCTCTCCAGTGACGGTGCCCTTTGCTGCGATGTTCCTGTGCCCTTTGAGCCCTGGACACAAGGCCAAGCTGCCCCACAGCCACCGAGCTGCTGCTGCAGTTCTCCAGACGGGAACAATGTGTTCTCTTCCATTCTGGTTCAAAATAGACCACTTGGGCCCTGGTCCTCCGAAAGCCTGTTGAATCCAAGTTAGTAACATGAGGTTGTTTTGTTCACTACACATCTACTTTGACAAATCTGATTTATGAGACAGTATTGACTTGTGATCAAAAACTCTGGGGTTGTGCTGTGGCTGAATCCTGGCAGCACCACTTACTGGCTGTGTGGTTGTGGATGCCATAACGAATCTCTTTTATTCTGTTTCCCTGCATTTAAAATGTAGACAATGCCCACAGATTTGTCCTAATGACTCAATGACTGCTTTTTAAAGGGCTTACTTAGCATAGGCCTGGCATGAAGTTAGCTCTCAATAAATGTGCTGCTATTCTTTCTCTGTGTTGACACTAGGTACACAATTGCAAATAAGGCACATACTTGTCCTTGAGATGCTTGTGGTCTAGTGGGCCAGCTGGATTTATTTCAATTCAATTATTTGTTGACAGATGAATAATAAAAAGTATTGTTCTCAAAAAGATGAAGTCTACAAAGAAAGAGAGATGGTCTGGTACACAAATAACTGCAATAAGTACCAACAAAAAAGAACTGTGTACAAGGTAAGAAGTCACAGGGAGAATGACCAAGAAACTTAAAACAACAGTAACGTGATCCAGGCTACGCTGACCTGCGTTTCCTATACACTCTCCACAGGGGAACGAGGAGGGGCTCAATGCTAGGACCTTCCCACTCATCCAGCTGGACGTAGTGAGGTATGGGAACAGACAGAAAATGAGTTTTGAGCCAACACTCAATGTTAAAATCAAATGAGTGGAAAAAGATCACCTGCTCATGCAGGGAGAGTCAGCACTAAACAAAGGAGGTACCACAGTGCCCAGCAAGCCAACAGCAAAAAGATGAAGGTCTTGCCTGTGGCTTCAGTTGGAGTTCAGATGTCCAGAATTTTCCTCCCATGAAGTGATCTTCAGGTTTTTGCTTGTTGACCTTTAAAAAAATGTTTAAAAAAGCAGAACTGTTTAATCCCCCAGGCACTTTTAAGTTGACATTTAAAATTTAAATTTCTTTATCATTAGTTTATAGTTGCAAAGAATGTATTTTCCAGGATATTGCAGACAAGCTTTCTATATATTTTTGTCAGACCCTTTTTATTTTTTTTAAGGACAGGGTCTCCCTCTGTTGCCCAGGCTGGAGTGCAGTAGACTGGTCACAGCTCACAGCAACCTGGAACTGCTGGGCTCAAGTGATCCTCCTGCCTCAGCCTTCTGAATAGCTGGGACTGCAGGAGCACACCACTTGCCCGGCTAATTTTTGCCAGACTCTTGACGCCCATTTGGCTCTTTCTCTTAATGGAAAATAAGCACCGTTTAACCTACTTGTCAAAGCCAGTCCTTATTGTCAACAGTCTGCCAAATGCAAGTTACATTCTGACAGAAAATTCTTATTTTCTAGTTTGATCCAAATAAACATGGCACTAGGAGTCTCTGTGCCTACAGACTTGCCAAGAGTCTGTTGCTTAGATGAAAGGAGGCTCTCTCAGGGCAGTGCTTTCTCAAATTGTCCCTTTTTTGGCATGCTGGAGGTGTTTAGCTCCCTGGGTGCACCCCCTGATCAGGTTGGGATGCGTGCGAGGCTTTGATGAGGTGGCAGAAGGGTGACTACATGAGAAGGCGGGAAAGAACTTTCAGAACAGAGACACTTTTGAGTGAAGCTTTGCTATAGGACAGAGTACGCGCCTAGGGTGAGGACCTGGAAATTTGTCATCTAACAGCTACCCATGGCCATGCAACGCCTGAAAAGTCTTCCCACATCCCAAGGTGTATTCATATCCCATTCGAACACCAGTTCTTAAGTTCCCTCAAGTTCACAGCGTGTGCCAGAATGAGTGAATTAAAAAGTACAGCATCAGGGCAGACAATGATAGAGCTGGGAAAACGTACTCAAAACTTGGAAATGAAGAAAAAAGATGTGATTTCCATCAATGTCATCTAGAAGACAATTGTCCAACAAGCCCACCCAAGGGTCATTTGACTCTAGGAAAAAGTTTTGACAAGTTATTATTGATTAGGTCCAGATATTTTAAAGATGTATGTAAAGTTAGAAATTATCTCATAAGAAATTGATGAGTTGGCCAGGCGCAGTGGCTCACGCCTATAATCCCAGTACTCTGGGAGGCCGAGGCTGGCGGATCGCTCAAGGTCAGGAGTTCGAGACCAGCCTGAGCAACAGTGAGACCCCGTCTCTACTAAACGTAGAAAGAAATTAATTGGCCAGCTAAAAATATATGGAAAAAAAAATTAGCCGAGCAAGGTGGCACATGCCTGTAGTCCCAGCTACTCGGGAGGCTGAGGCAGGAGGATCACTTGAGCCCGGAGTTTGAGGTAGCTGTGAGCTAAGCTAATACCACGGCACTCTAGTCTGGGCAACAGAGTGAGACTCAGTCTCAAAAAAGAAAAAAAAAGAAACTGATGAGTTGATTTTCTTTTCTGTGATGGAAAAATCAGATAACCCAAATGCTACATTTTAATTGCCCTATAGGACATCAACTAGGGTGGCATCTAATTTAGCAATCTTAACTCATCATTCCATTTTGTTCACATTCATTGTAATAATCCTCGTTTTTCAAATTCTCTTTTGAACCCACTTTATGAGTTCCTTTATTAATGAGATAAATAAAACGTTGGCACGCGCTCACTATCTCTTTGGGTAAGAATTATGTTTTTAACATTTAGAGAATTATATGTTGACAGAGAAATATACACAAAGTGCACAGAAGGTGCAAGGACAGGGTATGTGATGCAGAAGAGAGGACATGGAGAAGACCTGGCGGAGACGATGCCTGAGCTGAGTCTTGACGTGTAAATAGGAGTTGGATCAACGACTGGACGTGAGGGAGAAGGAGACAATTCCAGACAGAGGGAGCCTCACAGGGACAGGAGCACAGTGACATGGGCATGGGATGTGACAGGAGATGAGGCTGGGAGGTGGGCTGAGGGCAGAACCTGAGCCGTGCACGCATGCAGGAAGAGAGCTAGACCCTTATCCTGCATGAGAACGGGAGATCTTGAAGAATTGTTAGCAAGGAAGCGACACAATAAGATGAATTTGTGTTTTAGAAAGACTGGTTTTGTGTGAGAAGTACATGCACAGGTGGAAGTGAACCCAAAGATGAAGACACATGCTACTGAGCCACGAGAGGCAGTGGCAGTAGGAACGAGCAGCCACCGAGCGATGGAATAAACAGGGCAGGGTGGTTGCTAGGATGTAGGAGTGGGGAAAGAGAGGTAGGAGGTGAGAGAAGGCGTAAGTCAGATTTGATCATTGATTATGAGGGAGTGGCAAGGAAAAGGAAGGGCTGACCTACATCAGCAACAATTCCTGCTTCAGGCATAGAGATTGCATCACTTCTGTTGGCACTGACTCATCAACACTAAGCTGCTCACACAGTAGTAATGTTCTTCGGGGGTTGAAGGGTTGGGGGTGGATAAACTCATAACTAATGGATGCGGTGAGCGTTGTAGGGGGGAAAGGGCATGCCTCGAATCATGGTTTGGATGTGGCAAAGTCGTAACATGTATCCAAAATGTTTGTACCGGCTGTGCGCCATGGCTCACGCCTGTAATCCCAGCACTCTGGAAGGCCGAGGCTGGCGGATCGCTCAAAGTCAGGAGTTCGAAACCAGTCTGAGCAAGAGTGAGACCCCGTCTCTACTAAAAATAGAGAGAAATTAATTGGCCAACTAAAAATATATTTAAAAAAATTAGCTGGGCATGGTGGCACATGCCTGTACTCCCAGCTACTTGGGAGGCTGAGGCAGAAGGATTGCTTGGGCCCAGGAGTTTGAGATTGCTGTGAGCTAGGCTGATGAACAAAATGTTTGTATCCCCATAATATCTTGAAATTAAAAAAAAGAATACTACAGGGAGAGCTGGGCACTAGCACATATTTTCAGCATGTGAAATAGGGAGGCGTAGGGCAAGGAAAAGGATCCTCAAATCCCTAACTTTTTACAGGATTCACACACATTGTAGAGTAAACATTTTATCTGCCTGGGTCACTCAAAATTCCACCCTTTCTTATAAAACATTTACCT
>CAUYRT010090890.1:0-32493 GCA_963574885.1 Lepilemur ruficaudatus | reverse complement strand
TTACGATTCAGGAATAGGGACATACATGTGTTCATCACATCCCTCACGACTGTTAAAAATAAACTTGGGAAATCCTAAAAGAGCTATAGTCTGAGACTGTACAACTCTTAATTTTTACAGGATAAGTCGTCTGACCCCCACCGAAAAAAGTATGCACATATACATAAGAATGTTTCTTTTCATTTTTAATCTTACGGTGGTGATTTGTAATTTGACTCTTACTAAGGAAGCTAGTCACTTCAACAACTCTGACTAGGGTTTGCTCTATCCAGGTATTCGCAACTGATTTTTATCAAAGTTGTGAAAAGGGGGAGTAGCAAGAAGCTTTCCATTCGAACTTGGAGGTTGAGATTAGACATGAACACAACTGAGGTATAGAAGTAAACAAGGTATTCCTTCTGTTTTTCAGAATATGCCGCACCTCTTAAATTGATAGATAAAAAGTATCAAAGGGATATGGTAAGGAAATAAAAAATCCTCTTGGCACTTAGGATAACCAAGATTCCATCCACGATGAGCACCCATAAAATTGCAAGTGGAGACCAATTTGAAGTTCAAGGCAATTTGAAGTTACAGCTGCCACTAAAATGGAATCTGTTGTGGTGCTTTTTTCCTCTTTCTTCAGGTTTTCTAAGGTGACAGTCAGAAAGTAAATGGCACTTTGACACCGTTAAGCAGTGACAGAGCTAATATTTATTGTTTCAGAGCACCATCAGTGTCACTTTGATCGGGCTGTTTGTTTTTAAGGGCACTGCCATTTGGATGTGGATTGGCCACTGAATCGCCTCTTTGTTATTGGCTTGTGTGTATTGTTATGGAACTGATAAAAAAAAAAAAAAACACGTTTGGGTGGGTTACAAGTTCCAAGGAACTTCAAGCAGCCCTACAGCACAATTCTATGTGCGTGTGATTTGGAATCACGCGTTTTCCAGATGTCAGGATTTGAAAGACTTCTCTGCATAGAATTGAAAATCATTTGTGCCTAAGGACCCGGGCTATTTTTCTATTCTACACTGCCGTTTAAAACATTTAATGATTTTTAACGTTATAGTTTATAAGAACAAAAACGCAATGCGTTCATCACTTTGGGAAAAAATTGAAAACATTTTGACATATCTTGAAAGCATCACAAATGATGACAGGGGTCTTGATGAAGGGCCCTCCTGCTTTTGTTTGCTAGTTTCCCACGCTGACGTGCAGAAGACTAGCAAGCCCGTGTGGCTGGTATCATCCTTGCCTTGTCCATATGCTTTTCAGTCCATAAAATTCAACAAATACCGATCTCCCATCCCTCCATTAAACACTATCTACCTATAGAACTTAAACTGAAATTCAAATTAAACTTTATTCATCATATTAGAACCCCTTCACTCATGCACACTGAAAGAAATTAGAAATATTTTATCCCAAAATATATTTCTTTGACATATTTTGAGATGGCTGCTGTGAGTCACACAGATACAACAATGCAAAGCCGTCTTTTGGAGGGGGGCAGTTTATACACCCGTGGAGAATGCAGCCAGGTCTATCCTCCCCCCATCTAGAAGGGATTAACTGAGTGAGAGCTGACATCTTGTAAAGCCTGAAAAGAAACATTTACCATCTATTCTCTCTGAGGGCTACGACCTTTAAGGTTTTATAACAAGACCTCCTTTGCTACCTACTTGCTCAAGCCTCTTCCTTTCTCCTTCTCAAAACCTGTTTTTCTGCTTTTAAAGGCCCCATTTCTTTAAAAACTTCTGTACCTCATTGAAGAGTTGAATGTTCACTGTTGAGGGTTCCCATGTATACGTGTTAAAATAAACCTGTACAGCTTTTCTCTTATTAATCTGCTTTATCGTGAGTCGATTTGTCAGCAAACCTTCTGAGGGCAGAGGGGAAGTTTTCCCTTCACCCCCGCAACCCAAGCTGGAGGGAGTAATTGCTAAAATGAATTAATGTGTGATATGCCAGGTTTGAGTGATGTGTCCTAGAAAATGTTCTAGGGAAGACATTGCGGGTAATCAGGAGAGGCCTTTTTGTTATTTTGTTAGTTACCACATGCAAACTGTGGAAACAGTTTCCTCTGTAGCTCCTGGTAACCAGGAGTTTGCATTTCTCTATAGATACAGACACAGTATTGCATGCAGTCCTGGTCACTATTATGGTCAGAGACATGCAGTTGTAGATGTCTCTCTATTGAGACCCAGAGATGCAATTGCCTCTCACCATATGTCAGGTACTGTGCTGGCTTGCACCCCAGGATCATGTTCCTTACATAGGAAAGTAACATAATTGCAAACAGGACCATCTGATGCCCTTCACCATTTCTTTACCAACCTGTGTTTCCAACACAATGGCCTCCAAGAGAAAGCAACACAGGTGGAATTTCACTTTGTAGGTCACCTCACCTTCCTTGAAACCCTTTCTTGTTTTGATTCTTGGGGTACATTTCCCCATTTTTCCACCATCTGTCCTTATTGTTCCTCGTGAGTGACACTTTATCTCCCTCACGTCTCATGTGAGGACTAAGTCCACAAGCCCATCCTCTACAGTCCTGTCTAATGTGATCTCATCTAATCTCAAAGCCTTAAATATAATCTATGCATTCACCAAATTATATTTCTGACCTAGACTTCTTTCCCTAGAATGAAGATTTATATCCAACTGCCTACTCAAGATCTCCACTTGCGTGTGTAGTAGGAATCTCAGATTTAACGTGCATAAATTTTCCCCCTGTCTTCCTCCCCAAATCACCTCCTGCCATCATCCCATCTCTGTGACAACTCCATTCTTCTAGTTGCTTTGGCACAGAAAAGGTTTTTCTTACACCTCATGTCCAATCCTGCCAGTTCTACCTTCAAAGTTGCACCCATACTGCGGCCACTGCTCACCACCTCCACCGATGGCATTCTGGCCAAAACCAGCACAGCCTCTCCCCTGAGGGGGTGAAATAGCCTATCAACAGGTCCTGACTTTGTGTCCTCCTACACACAAAGGGAAATACAGGGATCCTTTTAAAAGGGAAATCCAGTGAATCCACTGCTCTACTCAAAACCACCCAATGGAAAGAGCTAAAGTATTACCACCAAGACCCACAAAGCCCTGCCTGATCTAGACCAGAGCCAACTCCATCGTCTCCTACCCATTCTCCCTCTCATCAACTCCCCTCCAGCCATGCAAGCTTCCATATTTTTCTTGAACACACCAACAAATAATTAACTCACTGACACTGAAAATTTCCAAGGAAACTTCCAGGAATAGTGAAAAACATAGGAGAAACTAAGGAAGAATTTCAGCAAGAGGAGGAATGTCAACTGTTCAACACGGAGGCAGAGGTCAGTCGAGAAGCTGGGACTGATGTTCCAGTCAGACTGATGTTAAGTACAGGCTGGAATATGAAATCAAGATTGATCATCCTGATTCAGCAGGCGAGAAAGATCCAGGTACACTCTTCAAAGGAATTGTCAGTGATAAAGTCTCTATATCAAACTTTGCATGCACGCTTTAAAAGACTTGCCCATCATATGCTGAAAAAATAAATAAAATTCCTTTAAAAAAAAAGTGCACTCCTACTTTAAGTCCTTTGAACTTGCCTTCTCATCTGTCTAGGATGCTTTTCTCCCTGTGTGTGGCTGACTCCCTCACTGCCCTTGAGTCTCAGCCCCTGACACCGGCTCTGTGAGGACTTCTGTTTCTGTCATCTTCAAATTTACAGTCCTCACCCAGGCCACAGTCCATATCTCCCTTCACTGCTTTATAACTCTTCACATCTACTACCACCATCTCACCTCCTGTGTAGACGTGTGAGTAGACATGGACATAGGTGTAAACCAGCTGCAGTGTAGCTGTAGACACATGTCCACTGTTTACGTTGTGACTCTCTCCATTACAATGTGGGCAACATTACTTAGAGTTCTTCATTTAACAAAATGCCTAAATACTAAAGATGCAAAGATAAATACTGTGGTGCCTTCCTCAGGAGCTCAGATTTTGGTAGGAAGAGAGAAATCTAAGTAAGCATAAATATAAATGGAAAAAATTACTACAACATTTGAAGTCATGTGGGTTTAAATGAATTTTGGAATATGACTTAACTTGTTCACAGTGTTAACCCCACTTTCTTAAATAAATAAAAAATTTAGCTAAAAATGAAATAATCAAAACATGAGAGAGAACATGTATTTTAAAGATGACTTGGGCATAGAAATAGTTGAGAGCTCAGGAAAAGTGCATCTAAGCCTAGGCTATAAATTAAATGTCAAAGCTAAGAATGAAATGTGACATTGATAAATTAATTTTTAAAGGAGTAAGAAAACTAATAGATTGAACTAAATTTCATTTGAGGAAAGGTATAATTATGGTTTTGTAGTCATATTTACTTCTAAGCTCATGTAGAAATTGAAGGATAACAGATTGTAGATCTATAAACTAAGATCAGTGGATGGAAAGGAAAAAATAATTAGATAATTAGTATCAAAACTGGATTTAATTGACTCAAATAGAAGCCACAGCTTTATACTGCTGTTGAACGTCAGAGAAACCCCGAAGACCAGGTGACTTTCCATTAAAGTAGGGCTAGGGTTTTATGGGTGGGGAAATTAGGGTACACACCCCTGCAGTTTAAGCTCAGGAAGCAGTGTGCATCTTAGAGAACTTGAGGTTGAGAGCTCAATACCATGCATGTACCGCCTTGGTGGGCAATCCCAGCAAACACCAAAACGGTAATTTCAGAGAACTGTGTTTGTAAGTTTTTTGATATGTCGGTCAAGGTTTAACATTTCACACGACAAGGGTGGAGGAAGGAAAGGAAAAGAAAAAAGGAAAACAAGAGTAGAAGCCAAGAGGAAGCTAGGGACATGCCAGGATGTATGTTTTAGTCCATTTCCAGGGGCTTCAATTAGATGTCCCTGAATGAAAGGACACAGTCAACTACTGTCCTTGTAAAACAAAGTGGCATCTACCCCAAGAAAGCTGCAGCTCACCTCTAACTGGAGCTATTCGTAAGGATGAAATTCTTCCAAAACAATTTGATTATTAGAGAACCGAGTATCCCAATTACCGCGTGGAACACCAGTTCCAGTAGGTAATAGATCTTAATTTCCTGTTTTCTAAAATGATTGACCTTGGGTTGGGGGAGAGGTGGTTTTCTTTTGTTTTTCAGCCTGAAAGTTGGGGAAACTCAAGATTATTTAATCAGGCAAACTTGGTCACTGATTTAGTTGTAATATATAAGCTGTTAACCATGAACACAAGAAGCCACTATTTCAAGGAAAATGATATACCCACCTCCAGGGAAGCCTTTCTCTCCTTTTAAAAAAAATGTCTAACTCGGGTAAAAACAACATTTATTAGTATAAAGGAGTAATATTTTTTATTACGGCTGTTTAAAACAGTAGTCTAGATACAAATGATCACTTTGAAAATAAGACACTCTCCCATCTTGATTTAAAATTTGCCAAGAAAGTCATTTTTATAAAATGATCTATGGTGCCATTCTACAAGAATATAAAAAAAAAATTGTAAAATATTTAGAGCACAATAAAAATGCAATGTTTTCATTGCCTTTCTCATACTAATTTCTACATTTTTATATCAATGAAAATTCAATACATTTTGCAAGATGAAATCTTTCACAAAGGGTAGGAGAAGCCAGTAAACCATGAAGAGGGCTTTTTAGATGGTTTTGCTGTTTTGTTTGCTCTCCCTGAAATTTAAAAAGGGCTTGATACATGCCTGGTATCAGAATCAAAGATCACTAGCAAGAACAGAGATTCCTAATTATTTTTTAAGCCCATGTTACCTTTGATAAACAGAAAAAAAATTGCATGTTCTTCTTTTAAGTCTTCTTGAATTTTCAGGATAATTGACTATTATGATTAAACATGAATCAAAGCAAAGGGACAGAGTGCTGTCTATTTGCAAACTCTACCTCCCCCAAGGCGGCCATCACTGGAAGGGGCATGAAACCGGACCCACCCTGCAGACCCCTCCACCCGCACAAATCATTAAGATCCTGCAGATCCGTGCATATTCACTGGCTCCTCATGTCGTAATGCCCTCAGCAATTTTGGGGAAAAATCAAAACAGGTAAAAAATGACTGAGGCCTGACAGCTGCAAAAGGTCACCAAATCGAATTCATAAGGGTCATCTCCAGTCCATCATAATAAGCAGAGAGAAACGCACTCACGCTCACACTTTGTCGGGAGTACCCTCCGATCCTTTCTGCCATCTGGTTTCATGAAAGAGTCAGACTCCTTTGACCGTGTTAGACTCCATACACATCAGAACAGATTCGTCAGTTGTAAGATACGCATTTTCAAAAACTCTCGATTATCAGAATGAAACCTGAAAAGTTGTTCAAAAAAGAAAAAGGGGGTAGATAAAAAGAGAGAAACAAAGTAAAAGAGAAAGATGCAGACACCTCAAAATCAGACTCACTCACTGGAGGTTGTGAGCTCCATTCCTGCCCCAAAACATCTCAGGGATGGGACTTTCCGATACCCTGAAGAGCAGGAATTCAGATTTGAGTTTAAATTAAACAAATATATATATTTACGTGTTTTTTGCTTATACCTGAGGCTTCTTAAACAATGTATAGCATTACATGAATTGTTTTAAAAAGATAGTGATTTAAGGATCTAGTAGGAACACGAAGGAGGATGTTTGAAATAGTGAAGGATAGAAAGGGAAACGGTCCATGACCCAGGGGGAAACTGAGGCACCTGTGCCAACAGGGCTCTTCACAGTGGGGACACTGGGACCAGAGAGGTGGAAGCTCTCAGATTCCTGGAGGAAAGCAAGTCTATAGAGAGGTCACTTTTCTGCTACAGAACCAAATTTCACAGCAGACAGGGTAGCAAAAAACTTAAGACCCAAGACGAGTATAGGAGGCTGGTTGTGAAATGATGCCCAGTGATCCTCTTATGTGGCATTCGTGCCCCTGTCATCTTCTCTAAGTGCAGGCTGGACCTAGGGACTCACTTCTAAGGAAGAGAACATGATGAGAGTGTGGGGCTGTCACCCCTAGGACTAGGTTGTAAAAGACCCCGATTCCCTGTCTTGCTTACACTCGCTCTCTCTGGCAACTGGTCGCTTTGATAAAGCCACAGTTGTGAGCTGCCCTGTGGGGAGGCCCATGGAGCAGGAACCAGAAGGAAGCCTCCTTCCCGCAGCCAAGAAGGGACTAAGACCTCAGTTCATCAGCCCACAAGGTGTCAAATCCCACCCACAACTGTTGAGTGAACATGAAGCAGATCCATCCCGGTTTAACCTTGGGATGATTGTGCCCCCAACCTGATGCCTTGATGGCAGCGTTGACAGAGACTCTGACACAGAGGACCCAGCTCAGCTGCTACCAGATTCCCGAGCCACATAAACTGTGAGATGGTAAGTGTGTGTGATTTTTAGCTACTGAGTTTGGGGGTAATTGGCTGTAGAGTAAGAGACACCTAAGAAAGGCTTCCCAGGTCCCGTGGCTCAGCCACACATCACCTTCACGACTTTTCCTTTATGTGTTGTGATAGCTGAAAACTGTGCCCCCCGCCCCCAGGTGTCTACTTCCTAATCCCAGAGCCTGTGAATATGTAACCTTCCGTGGCAAAAGGGGCTTTGCGGGTGTGATTGAGGATCCCGAGATGGGAAACCTTCCTGGGTTACCTGAGTGGGCCCCAAGGGAACCACAGGGTCCTTACACGAGGGAACGAGAGGGAGGCAGGAGGGGCGACTTCAGAGAAGGAGCCGTGAGGAGGGAAGCAGGGGTGGGAGCAACGCACTTTGGAGAGGGAGATGGAGACGCCACGGCAGAAGGAACGCTCGCAGCCTCTCGAAGCTAAAGAGGCCGGGAAATGGACTCTCCCTGGAGCCTCCGGGAAGAACAGAGCTCTGCCGATACCTTAATCTTAACCTATAAGACCCATTTTGGACTTCTGACCTCTGGAGTTGCAGGATAATAAATTTATGTTGTTTTAAGCTAAATCTGTGGTTGCAGTAGGAAACTTATACCTCTGTATATACTTTGTCCTATTATTCTCATTAAGTCAGCTCACTTTTTACATACTTATATGTTAAAAAGGACTCATGAGTCTGGAGTGCTGAGTGTATCCATCCCTCCCCGATATATTAGGAAAGAAAACACTAAAACTAAAGAAATACAAAGACTTGCGTATGTACGCCTAAGATCATCCCGCGTATTGAGGGGTGTGAGGATCGCACTTTATTTAGCAAGTGGCACAGAAAGGGAAAAGCCACAGGAGGCCTCTCGGAGCCCAGCCACGTGGGCAGGGCGAGGCTTTGTTTGCTCAAGTGCATTTTGGCTGTGAGTGCCACAGAGTTGGAAGTGGTCACTAACAACTGCAAATCCTCCAGCTGAATTTGCTTGTTTAATTAGGCTTTTCAAAGTCAGAGAACAGACTTCACGGAGTCCCAGTCTGCTGACTGCATGTAGGACTTTCTCTTGGAGAGCACAGATATTTTGCCTTAGCCATGAAATTGACGTACACTAGAAGGTTTTTCACCCTGTGTGGGCTCACTTGAAGCAGGAATGGTGATACACTTAACACCCTGATCCACAGATGAGTGGAACAAGCCCAGCAAGGTGGTTAGATTTACAACAGACCAGCAATTTCTCAATCTGGAGTGATTTTGTCCCCCCGGGGACACTTGGCATCGCCTAGAGATGTCTATGTTGTCATGACTCAGAACTGATGTGGGCATCTAGTGGGCAGACTCCATGGATGCCACAAAATATCCTACAACATCCTCGTGGCCCCTGCCCCCCAAACACACAATGAGTAATTATTCAGCCCCAAACAGCATTAGTGCTTAGGTTGGGAAACCTTGCACTAGACCATGAACCTGCTGAATTTCTTAAATTATTAAAAACTCAGGGAAGGACAGGATAAGGCAACCTGGTCCTCTGGTATTACTGTAGACTATCCTTTGAAGGACTCAATACAAACAGCCCACACAATTGTATCAGGAACAGGAAAGTAGAGGAAGAGGAGGAGGAGAACTGGGGCAGAGGAACCACAAAGGACAGTGTCTCTGCAGCACTGGGTGCTATGTCATGTTCTACCAGTCTGAAGACTGTTCTCTTCACATCAAAATCAGAGGGAGAGGGGGGTGCAGGGTTGAAGGGAATGGTACCTTCACAATCCCTCCCTGTCCCCATGGTAGCACAGGGTCAGAGAGACTAAGCAAAAAAAAACAAAGTCTCAAACCCATGAAGGCTGACATTTAAAAATAAAGATGGAGCAGAGCAGACACTGACAGAGAAGCCAAGAATGCTCTTCATGCAGAAAACAGCTCTGAGGAACCACAGCATCAATCCAAATGTGGATGGGACAACCGAGGACACAGAATACCCTGGACCATTTTTAAGAATTAACATAACAAATCAGAGTGCTGAAAAATAAATGACTTCAAACCAGACGCAAAGCAATTCCCTCCCTCAAATCCAGCTCGGCTTCCGTAGTAACAGAAGATCGATCGCTAGTTAATGAAGAATCAGACTCCACAAAGAACATGTTTGTGGTGGTGATTGGCTCAGTGCTCTCCAATCGTATTTCTTCTTGTGCATGCAGAAAACTCCAAATTTCCCAGTCTCCTGTGCAGTTAGCTTGGAGTCATGTGACTGACTGGATTCTAGCCAATGAGCTATTGTTAATATTAGAGGAAGTGATGTCTCCCATTACAAGCCTAGCCTGAAATGTCCCTGCATGACTGGGCACACTCTCGCTTCTCTGCAGCAATTAGGAATTCCAAGTGCTGGAGATGGTGGCTTCACCCTTTGAGGTGAGCCGTCTAGGAAAGTCTTACACTTGGCCGTGACATGAGTGATGAAATGTATTATGTTAAGCCACTAAGATCTAAGGTTTATCTATTATAGACATCATTGGCTCTAATACAAGACCTTTGGCATTCAAGGCCTTAACATATTAGTTTGAACTATTTGAGGGTATACTGACAAATTACTACAAATTAACAGCTTAAAACAGCACCTGTTTACTATTCATAGTTCCATGGGTCAGAAGTCTTGATGTAGAATATTTCAACTGGGTCCTCTGCTTGGGTTTCACAAGGCCACAATCAAGGTGTTGGCAGGGCTGGTTCATGCTTTGAAGAAGATTCAACTTTCAGGTTTATTCAGGCTGTTAGCTCAATTCAGTTTCTTACTCTTATAGGACTGAAATCCCCATGCCTTCCTTACTAGCTGTCAGCTGGGGACCAGCATTGCTCCTGGAAGGTGCCACATTTCTTCTTGTGCTTTCCCCATGGCCTCTCACTCTTCAAATCTGACTTCTCCTTCTGCTACATCTCCCTGCCTGCAACCGAAAAAGTTCTCTGCTTTTAAGGACTCATGAAATGAGATGGAGCCCACCCAGATAATCCAGGACCATCTCCCACTTTTAAGATTCAGAACCTCAAAACCTGCAAAGTCATTTTTGACACGTAACGTTACATATTTACAGGTTCAGAGGGTTTAGGACATGTTGGGGTAATTCTGCCTACTGCAGAAGTTTCATAACTTATAGTGAGTTGTGGACTCTGTTGCCCAGGCTGTTCTCAAGCGCCTGGCCTCAAGTGATCCTCTTACCTCTGCTCCCAAAGCGCTAGGATTACGGGCATGAGCCACTGCACCCAGGCCTTACTGCTCTTATTGGTTGTCTTACTGCTATTAAGCTCTCATGAACTGCACTTATGAATTCTCACATTTAGAGATTTGCAAAGGTCTGAGATTTATCCATTGTCAATGTCAAGAATCAGTTTTGCTATTTTTGATTTGGTCTTTATAAATCATATTTGTTGTCATTTTTCTAATAAGTTATATTTAATTCGCAATCAATCCTTGTAATTCTTTTTAAGGTTTCAAGCAACAGAATCCCATTGAGTACTAATACAAAGTATCCATGGAGAGTATATGTCACACATATTAACTGGACTCCCTTCCCTTGCCCAAGACAGACATTGCTAATAGATCATGGCACTATTTCCCAGCAGACCAGTAATCAGCCTCAGAATCCCTCTTAAGTCAGAAATCTAGGAAGTCACTACCATTCAAGTGGAGCTAGCAGGAAATTTCACATTGGCAATTCAGAAAAAGCTGCTCAGGTAAACAGAACCGTGCGCTTTGGTCTGCCTTTTTCACTTGTATTTTTTTTTTAATGTTAAACTCCATAGATTACACATATAGGACTTTCTGATGTTTTTACTTCTTAGTTGCTTAAACAAAAACAAAATACCTCTTGAAAAACAACCAAAGAGGAATTAAAAAAAAAAAAAAGCCAAAATCTTTTTACATGTTTCAATCTTTAACATACTTGTAAGGTTCGCAAAGGGCTCAGTTCAGCCATAGATACACAAGCTGGATCACTACTGATCTCTGCAGAGAACATACATTCTTTTTGTTATGAGTGGGATAGTTTTTTTTTTTGAGACAGAGTCTCACTTTGTTGCCCAGGCTAGAGTGAGTGCTGTGGTGTCAGCCTAGCTCACAGCAACCTCACACTCCTGGGCTCAAGCGATCCTCCAGCCTCAGCCTCCCGAGTAGCTGGGACTATAGGCATGCACCACCATGCCCGGCTCATTTTTTTCTATATATATCTTCAGTTGGCCAATTAATTTCTTTCTATTTATAGTAGAGACGAGGTCTCACTCTTGCTCAGGTTGGTTTGGAACTCCTGACCTTGAGTGATCCACCCGCCTCGGCCTCCCAGAGTGCTAGGATTACAGGCTTGAGCCACCGTGCCCGGCTATGAGTGGGATAGTTTTGCAAGATTTTTCAGTAAAATTTTAAGTGACTCTAAGCTTTATATAAATAAAACTTTATTATCAAATATCTGGCTATATTATGATGCTGGTTCTTCTGCCTGTTAAAGAATATTCTCTTTACTCTGTTGCAGTGAAATATTGTGCTGTGGCTTTCTAACTTTAGCACGGAAGTTGCAAACATGATTGCTGTATTTCCTGTACTTCCAGCAACTGTTCGTTATACATCAATGTTTGTAGCTTTTATGATTTCAAGACTGAGATCGTATGGGCAAAGGGATAGCAATGTTCTTTCAAGATGCCTACACTGTACCATTTAGCCATTTACAGATGATCTAGAATCATGCAGAGGATTCAACAGGGTAGAATGTATTAATCTAAACTCATAGCAGATTATGACCACAGAGAGATGGAGTATTATTAATTACCATGACTAGCTGAAATTCATACTTCCAAACAAATAAGCTGATGAAACCACGGTAACTCCAACTTCTAACAAAGGAATTTTTGATATGTATGTTAAAAATCAACTACTCCAGGATTTCTTCTCTCCTGTCACCATTTGTTTTATAAGGTGACACCATAGTCTACTGCCAATGGGTCATTAAGCCACACGCATGTAAGCCAGTGTGAGTCTGAGGACCATTAAGCATGGTAAATTTGCCCTTCTGCACCAGAATTAAGTAAACATCGACACTAAATAACACTGCAGTGATCTTCCAAGATCTCTGGTGGAGTAGTTAATAGCCCTTGGAATGTCTCATTTCCTTCTTGACATGATGTGTTATAAACAGCTATCCATTTGGAGTGCTGTGCAAAACAGAATACAAGCTAGTTAAGTACTTAACATTAAATTGTTGGTCTTTTTTCTCTCATCTTATCACTGCCAATGGTTTTTCAGAACTACTATACAAAGGCAGTCACAGATTTACTCAATTTATAGATGGGTCATAAATGAGACACCCATCAGAAGTTAAATACACACACACACCCACATTATTTATTTGGTCAACCAGTTTTTTTTTTTTTTTATAACTTTGTGACTTGGTTAACATTAGTTGCCAACAATAATAAATATGGCCATTTTATATAAAAATACAGATTCTTTTGGAAAGTAAGAAAACTGGCAACACTGGACATGAATTTTGTAATGAAGCTGGAAAGGAGAAACATACCCTCTAGGGTTCCTTACAGACCTGATGGGCTTCCTCCCTAGTCATGCCTGCCCGATCCAGTTAATGACTTTTACTCCCGATTACCTATACCTAGCCTAAGTCCTTGCTACTCTCAGTGTGGTCCAGGAATGAGCAGTGTCAACATCACCTGGGAGCTTGTTGGGCATGCAGAATCCCAGACCCCATTCCCAGACCTACTGAGTGAGACTCCCCCATCTTGGACAAGATCCCCAGGTGAATCATGTGCCCTTTAAAGCTAGAGGAGTGTTGGTGGAAAATAAGTTTGGCTCAGAATAGAAGCCAGATACTCAGTTTCTTTAGGGCTGTCTTCACTTCCGCTGCCTTTGGCTTTTAGTCTCACTTCTGCTTTCCTTGACTTACTTTGTTCCTTGAATTTGACACTTGCATTGATAGATTCGAGTTGTCTCCAGTGTCCCCTTGTCCTCTACAGACGTTCACAGGACACCAATATCTAATGGGGCAAAAACATCCTCATTCTGCAATAGTGCTATTATAACTAATAATTTTTCTAGTTAGAATTGTAGGATCTCTTGCCTGTGTGGGAAATTATGAAGGTCTTACAGCCACATGGTTCTTGTAATGAGTTGAATCACACCCCACCACCCTGCCCAAAGATACATCTGTGTCCTCTCCCCCAGAACCTGTAAATGTGACCTTAATTGGAAAAAGGTTCATTGCTGATGTAATTAAGTTAAGCATCTAGAGATGAGATCATCCTGAAAGATCTGGGATGGCCCTAAATCCAACCATAACTGTCCTTAAAAGAAACACAGAGGAAAGATATAAGGAGGAGGAGAAGGCTCGTCCCAGACAGACAGAAATGCAGTGGTGCAGCCACAAGCTAAGGAATGTTGGCAGCCACGAGAAACTGGAAGAGGCCAGGAACAGAATCATCCTTAGAGCCTCTGGAGGGAGCACAGCACTGCTGACACCTTAATTTCAAACTTCTAGCCTCCAGGGATGTTAAAAACAGTGAATTTCTGTCCTTAAATCCAACTAGTTTGTGGTGATTTGCTATGGCCACCACAGGAAACTAGCACAGTTCCCAAATCTCGTTGCCCATCAGCATCACCCAGGTGCCGTATGAATCGTGAAAATCACCGTAGGCAGAGAGGAGGGCGGGGGCGTGGAGGTCACCAAGGAGATTCTTAGAAATGAGTTAGACATGGAGAATCTGAGGCGCCAGACTTACTGAATCAGAAACTGCATTTTAATAGGATCTCTAAGTGATTCATATACATGTTAAAGTTTGATATGCCCTTCAATTTCAGTTAGCGAATTTGGCAGACTGCCTTCTTAGCGCCATGTTTGTGTTCACCCGTATGTACAAAGTGTTCCTTCTGCTCAGTCTTGTCTATGAGATAATGTTAGTAGAAACACAAATTTCAGAAGAATTCAGAACAAAAAGACACTCAACTCTTAACTTAGTGGGTGAGGGCCTTTCCAACTCCTTACTATGACACTCTGAGAACAGAGCTAGATAATGCACCAGGCAAGATGTTTGAATCCTGTGAACAAAAACAAGGTCTGCTAACGCGTTCATTTCCACTCACTATCACCACCTAGGCAAAAGGACTTTATTAAAATGTTTGTATTAAAAGGGGTTTCATCTGACAATTGAAAGCGACAAAGGTTCACACAATTGCTACTGGGAATTTGAATGCAAGAAATTCTCACCTAGGACTTGAAATAATAGCCTATTAAAATTACATTGACACAGTGGAGACTTACGCAAAGAGGACGATTAAAGAAAGTCCAGAGCCAGTGGAGGAGGGGAGGGATGAGGAGGAAATGCTGATTTTACATCTGCTGATCCTAAATTCAGAAACACCAACCCTACAAAGCAGTGCCTGCAATAAAAGGCTTCATTGTTTCCAGCTCTTCAACAAGCTGGTACTGCCCAGTTTCCAGGGATAACAGTGCATCTGGAAACACAGGATGGGGGAGGAAGGGAGTTCCGTACCATCTGCAGATTTCCATGCAATGCAGAAAAGAGGTAACAATGGGTGGGTGAGAAAATTTGGAAAACTCGAATTGCTTCCCTTCAAGAGAACATTTTCTGACATTTTTGAAATCAACATTTCCATGATGTACGGGGTAGAGGCCTTCTGATTTCACTTTACGGAGATGCAATAATACAAGAGAATTTAACAGGAGGCCCAGCCAGTTAGGTAATTGATGGCAAGATGGGGAAAGAGGGCAAACCAACAACAAAAAGGTGAAAATGCGAAAAAAAAAAATAGAATAGGATTTAATACTTTTATACCTACTATATATAGTAAGCACACTTCATATTATCTCATTAATTCTTATAAAACAGGTTAAAGTGGATAAACATTGCTTTATACATGAGAAAATTGAAGCACGGAGAGGTGTTGACCAGGTCACATAAATAGCAAGTTGTGGAGAAAAAATAGATGAATAACTCACGTTTCAAGAGTCCACACTATCAGACTCTGTGGGTTAGAGACATTAATTTATCATTGAGGTATGGAGCTAATAGCGATAGCAGAATTCAAGCACATTTGTTAGTGTTATTCAAAACATTCATAATGGCCTATATATTCTGTGTAAGAAACATCATTGGTTTAAAGGAATGATAAAGTTATTACAGATGGTTTTTAATCCCTAAGGTGCCCAGGAATCAGCATGAATCTAGAAGCATATAAAAGGAGAGAGCTGCTAAAATTGGCGGAAGAAAATGATCTGTTCCACATAAGTGAAGCTCTTTCATTTATTCAACGGCTTGTATTGAGTGACGATTTTTGGTCACACTTTGGGGCAGTGAAGACGCAAAGACAAGTTAGACAAGGTCTACACTCTCAAGGAGTTCCTTTTAGTCAGAGGGATTTGGACGTTATGATTCCACGAGAAAATATTGCTGTAAAAGAGACAAGAAGCACGAAGAACAGGAGCATGAGAAACAAAGAACCAATCCCAGCATCATGTTTGAATAACTGGGGAATTCAGGCACCCAGAACGAGAGTTTATTGCATCTGCTAATAAAGCCAAACACCACAGATTGTAAGTGGAGCAACAAGCCAGGGAAAAGAACCGAGATTCCGTGTGGAAACAATCTCACCCCTGTCCTGTACTCCTCCACTTCCAGCCTGAATATACCACAAGTTGTTACCATTATTTGGTTAGCGGTTCTCTTTGGGCATGTAATAATCTTGGCTGTTACATATCAGCAGCTTTCCAATTGGTCTCTCTATATCCATTTTGGTCCAACTCCAACCTATTCACACTGCAGCCCAAAGTCTCTCTTCAAATTGTAAATCTGATCAAGTCACCTGCCCTCTCATTGTTGTAAGACTTTAATGTTATCTCATTGCTCTTAGAATAACGTGAAACTCTGGATAGCCTGCAAAGCCTACCCCTCTCACCAGCCCCGTCTCCCACTACCTGCATCCCTTCCATCCCCCACCTGCCCTGACACTTTCCCAATTCTGGGATCTGTGGCAGGCTCTCCAATGCCAGAAGCCTTTGCATGTGCTCTTTCTTGACTACCAAGGTCTTCAAATAACCGAATCAGCAGGTGGACATCTTCTCATCCTGTACTTTTCAACTGGGATCATGTGTTACCCTTTAAAAAAATAATTCTGTTCCTTTATAACAAGGTAGTGGAGCCCAGTAGTCAAATGTCGGTATTTCTGGAGCCAGAAGACCTGGGTTCAAACCTCAGCTCCACCACTTACTAGCTGCGTGACTTTGATCTCCATTTTTTCATTGGTAAAGACTGGTAGTAAAATTAGTACCTGCTCCTAGAATAATTATGAAATCAGATGAGATCACACAGGTAAACATTTCCCATTATATTTCTAATTTAGAATTTATTCTCTACCATTTAACATTTTTCTTTGACCACACTTGCTTCTCTTAATTCTTTTTCCTGCCTGTTAACATTCTGCAGTTTTTCTGCAATATGTCCACAGTGAATCTACTTTATGGATCTGCTTGAACTCGGAGTAAAATATTGGTTTAAGGACTCATGTCTTGCTTCAATCCTACAGAAACAAAAAGTCAACTATACTCTTTATAAATATCGCTTCCTTACTATTCTCTCCATACTCTTTTTCTGGAACTTCATTGTTCATGTGGAGAAAAATGTTGTGCCTCCCTGGAAAACTGTGCATGGTTTAGACCAGGAGTCAGCAAATATTTTCTGTAAAGGGCCAGATAAGTTAACATTTTAGGCTTTGTGGGTCATACCATCTCTGTTGCAACACGGACTGCTTGTGTGTGTGATGAGTGTGGCTATGTTCCAATGAAACTCTTTAATATACAAAAACAAGCAACAGGCTAGATTTGGCCCAATTCCATAGTTTGCCAACCCCCGGTTTTGAACACACTCTTCTGGGTTATTTGAGTCTAGCCTTCCATTGCCTTTGAGCTGCTGTCCCACTCTGTGAGCTAGAGAGAGCGGAAAGCAATGAGAAAGGTTGCTTGTCCACAAAGTTCTGACCCACGGAGGCTCACTCACTTGGCCCTCAGGCTTGCGTGGAAAAAGCCTGTTGTGTCATCTATTTGTAAGTTCATTTCAATGTTTATTACTCAATATAAATGTGTCTTTGATTTCTTCAAACGAGTTACAACATTTTAGATTCCCTCATTAATGGGTTAAATCAGACCTTTAACGTGTTCATTTTCCATCTGTGTGAGAATTATGATCTATTTTATTATTATCCTTCAACATCCATGTGCTGGAATCTCTCAGTCTTCATGACACCTAGCTGGTTTTTCATAGTTGTAAACCTCTTTGTTCTATATCATGGTGAAATCTTAGTATTACAGTGGCAATACTAATTGTCTTCTTGAAAATGTCTATTCAAGAGTTAAGCCATTCACTGAATGCCTCATGTGAAGGATGATGCTTTTCATTTCTAACGTTGCTACTCGATTTCCACGTTTCTTATTTCGTTGCTGCTAGTTTTGTTTCACAGTCTCATCTTCCTCCTCATGAATACGGTTTGTATACTTATGTCTTTGACTGTCTTTGAGGTACCGTAACACAGTAAGCTCCGCAGGGCAAGGCATCCCAAACAGCACATGACCCACGCTCCGCGCTCGATGAATCGCTGCTGCCTTGCACTAGTTTTTCCAGATGGGTCTAATTGTTCTAACTGTTTATTTTGCAGCTTCCTGGGCATTGAATAATTTCTTGTGCTTTGTTTACAAACCATTCTAACCTAGCACATCTGCACTTACCGGACAAGCATACAAAAATTGTTGATGGAATGTATTATTTTTATATTTTTCACTTTTCCTTGGTGATCTCTCTCTCTCACACACACACACTACTGTTGTTTATGCCTCCTCTAGTCCTCTGAGTGCCCAATCTAGCGTTGGTTCTTTCAACGGCATTTGAGAGTCCAAATGTGTGGAGACAAAGAGGACACCCCACCATCCAGCCACTGAATCTGGGAAGATTTTGATCAAGTCTTGGTTTTAAGGCCGAGATTGCAGTCTCATATTTCCCCAGGTCTTGGGCTTTCTGAAATCATAAGCCCTAGCAGCAATATGTGGAGTTTCTTTTAGTTTCCTTCCAGCGTGGTCTCTTCCCAGCTCTCTCCTCTAAGCAGTGGGCATGCCTCTGGTCTCCAACCTCCCACGCAGTATTTCCAGCCTGAGTACCTGCAGGCGCCGTCCTAAAGCCAAGGCTGCCTGCATCCATACCAGGAGCCCGGCACGAGATAGTCATCCTGTTTTCAAGACTAGCTATTTTTGTTGTTGTTGTTGTTATTTCTCATTTGAGATTTCATCTGTCATTGCTATGTGTCTGAAACTCAGACACCAAATCAAAGTATGCCGATACCAAAATATCTTGACCACAACTGTGTTTGTTATTCACATTATGAGTCATTTGAATATTTAAAAAATAAAAAATTTTGCATTGATGTATGTTGAATCTGACAGAAAAGCCAATTAGATATAGTGCTTGGAAGAATATAAATAAGAATAAAAAATATTTGAGGAATGGAGGTTGGTAATTTAAAAATAGCCTCTGGAAAAGCTAGTGAATACTGCACTGATACCTATAAACTGATAAAGACTTCCCAGCCACGTTCAAAATGCAATCTTAAAACATTAAAGATTACAAAATCCCCCCCGAAATGATTTTTAACCCTTACACTTTTCCAGAACCTTCCAGTTCTAAAGATATATTCCTGAGCTATTCTCTCTACCACCTATTAAGAAGATAACATCTTAATTTGAAGGAGGTTCATGCAAAGAGACAGAAAATTGAGTATTTAATGAGTTTGTAATGATTCCTTTCCAATAAAATTAGCACATCTGCATTACTAAGCATACATATAAAAAAGTAAAGCTCGAATTTGTTCCTTGGTGGCTGTGTAGAAGTGGGACAAAGCAGACATTTTCCCATGGTGATGTACAAAGATGCCTGCGTATTCCTTGGTTTCTTCTCATCAGAACTCAGGATCACAAATACTGAAGATTTTAACAATGGGTCAGATCAATTAGATTGGCAGTAACCGAGGTGATTTTGACTCCCAGGAGATGCTTGGCAGTATCTGGAGACATTTCTGGTTATTGTACCAGGGGAAGGATAAGCTGCTGGCCTCTAGGGGATAGAGGTCAGGGTCGTTGCAAAACACCCTCCAATGCACAGGTCAGCCCCCATAACAGATTTATCTGACCCAAAAAGTCAGTAGGGCAGAGGTTGAGAAACTGTGGGGCAGACTTTACAATCCCCTTTTGAGAAATGTTTAATACATGTTATGTATAATTATGTATGGATGGATGATATGCATATATTTTAAATTTTATATCTACATAAAACATCACTATATATATATGTGCAGGAATTTTACCCTGTAGGAAAACATAAGGTGTTATTAAATTTAGAGAATTTCCTGCCACGTGACTTGATCTTTCCATAAGTGCTTCCTGCGTTCAAGATACTGTCCTGACTGAGCACTTTTTAATTAACTCACTGAATCTTCATGACACCCCCAGGTGGGTACCATTTGTCCCCATATTACACATGGGAGGACTAAGATCTAGAGGGGTTCAGGAACTCCCAAGACCACAGAACTAGTAAGTAGAGAATCCGCGATTCTCACCCAGTCCAGTGAATCACTTTGCAACGTTACCTGGCTGCTGACCCAGTATGATTTTTAAGGCCCTTTCTGCTGGGAACCGTGTCACCTTCCATCCTGCATTTCACAAGTGGTAAACTCATGCACTGGTTTGCACTCAAGGAATGCTGAAGCCTGAATCATTAAGAAAACTTCAGCAGGGGAAAAAGGCACACATCAAAGCCACAGAGATGAATGCTAATGAGAAGAGTAAACATATAAAACTGCATTTTTTTTTTTCAAAAACAGTCTCCAAGTCCTTACCAGGTGCTGCTGCAGATAAAGCAGGGTCACGGAAACATTTCCCTGCATAAGATGAGCAGGAGGTTCATCAAGCCACAGTCTAAGCCTAGGGTGTTTCTTACAGCTAAACCACACATTACGTTTGATTCATATTGGCTGGATTTCATCACAGGATCCTGGGATGCCCAGAAAACACAAAAAAGGCAGACTCAGACGTGATCAGAAGAATTTTATTATCCAAGTTGCAACATGCAAATATCTTCTTTGCATTCTGCTTTCTGCAAACACAGAGTGAACAAAATAGGAAAAAAATGAGAAAAAAAAGGAGTATGGTTCATGCTTCACAAAGTCCTGTAGGTTATTACCATGTTTTAAATTGTGAGTTGCAAACACAAGCTGTTCTTAAACCAGAACAAAAAGAAAAAGCAGATGGTTTCTTTTTACATCCTGTGAAACTTTTCCCGAATACAAGCGTATGTTCCCTTCTCCCCAGCTGGCATTCCCCATGCAAATGATCTGTTTATTTATTTATTTTTTGTCATTTTGAGAAAAAAAGTTCTTAATGCCCATCCTCCATCCCACTCTAGCCACAGTACCTAGAAATAAGAGCAGGGAAAGGAAATTGTCAAATGATTTAATCAAAGTAAATCTTTGAGGTATCCTCATTGCGTAGAAGCATGTTTGAGTCTAAGGCAAATATCATCATGACCTTATTACTATTGTTTTAACATTACGTATGTGATTTTCTCAGCAAACAGTATTCTTGATAGTCAATTGTTTTTGCTACATGTGACAGTAGAAAGAATGTGAGATGTGCAGTTATGAAGACTTGCGTTCAAATTCTTGCTCAGCTGCTTACTATATAACCTCACACCTTTGGGAACATTACTTAAGATTTATTTAAAGATACTTTCTCTGTAGCCTCAGTTCTTTAATTGGCAAAATGGAGACAGTAACATCTGCCTTTTCAAGGAGATTTTTAAGAGAAACGTATATAAAGTACTGGAACGAGACTGACCCTCAATAAACGGTCGCTAATAACCGTGATGAAATCTTGGAAAATTGTTCACTCACTTCTCAAGAATGTAGTTCTTGGACCAACCGCATCAGCATCGTTTGGGAGCTTGTAAGAAACACGGAATCGCAGACCTGCTGAATTTGGTTTTGCATTTTACACAAGACCCCAGGGGATTCTTCATCACAGTTCAGTTCGAGTCACTTGGACTAAACCTTATTTGCCTCGTTCATATAAATAGTACAAGCACTAGCACTCACTTCATAGAGTGGTTGGAAGATGCAATAAGATAGTGCATTGTGTGTACAGCATTTCATGAAGTACCTAGAACATATTAAACTCTAAATAAATGGTAGTTACTGAGGCGGTGGTGTGTATTTTTTGGCATGATTAATCTGCAAACGTATGTGAGGACCTGAGGAGCCTTGAACGGTCTCCAGTTTCACTCACTTATCTGCATTGGTTTATAACAATTTCCCACGGATGTTAATTGCCATCCTGGCTTAGGTGAATAGCGATTGTCTTTGTTTCGCAGCAGACTTTAGCCAAAAGAGTCTCCAGTTACTGCTTCAGTTCTTGTGCCTTAAGAGGTATAGAAAGAGGAGAATTCACTGTCTCTGAACAGTTTTGTTTTACAGCCAGATACATCTGCTAAGATCAAAAGCTCTACTTGCTGCATTAGTTATCTATGGCTGTATAAAAAACTATTCCAAACACAGTGGTTTAAAACAAACAGAAAAACGTAAGTCACGCAGTTTCTGGAGGCCAGGTATTCTGGAGCAGCCTAAGTGGGTGGCTCTGGCACAGAGTCCCGTCCAAGGCGTAGCCCGATTGTCGGCTGGGGCGGTGACCATCATCGGAAGCCTTGGCCGCGGGTGGGGGATCAGCTTCCAGGGCGGTCCACTCACAGCGCTATTGGCTTCAACAGGCAACCAGAGGGAGATGTCGGGAGGTGGAAGGGACAGAAGCCACCGTGTCCTTTATAATCTAGTCTCACAAGTGACACACCGTCATTTCCATTGGTTTTTATTGGTCGTACACATCAAGCCTGGTACAGTGTGGGAAGGGGCTTCCCAAGAGCATGAATACCAGGAAGCAGAGGTCCTGGGGGCCATCCCAGAGGTTGGCAGCCGCAGTCCGTGGCCCAGTGATTTCTATTAAAGTGATGAACGTGATGAGGACGGAGAACGAGACAACCTTCCACTTGAAGCACAGTCCCACCATTAACAGCCAGCTCAACTTCTCTCTCTTCCAGGAAGCTTCCCTGACGAGACGCATTTTCAATCATCTCCTTCCTACATAAATGTTGACAGCGGTTGTTCATGCCCCACTGCTATAAAGATGTCGTTTTACTCAATTTTTATTTCGTGACTAGGTTAGCATTTATCTTGAGGGCAAAAGTTGGATTCTCTAAACTTCCTAGTATGTGCTAGGCACATAGTGGGCACTGATAATAATTACATTTTAAATGATTAGAAGTCTAAATACTGAATTTTGTTGGATTGGCTTATTCAGATTCTATAGAACAGTGAGGGCAAAACATGTGAACACTGGCGATTAATTTTCATTTTCTTGATCTCACTAATAATCCTACAGAATCACTTTTAGGGAACTAGGTCTTGAAAAGTATATTCTAGATATTATAATATAGTAAAATCTCAGTTTACAAGAATCCAACTAATTGTATTCATCAATGAAAAATAGAACCAGAATCTAGAATAAATTTACCTCAAAAATCTGTGTTTAGAAAAATATACACAAAAGAATGAAATTTGGTTATTTTTTCCAAAAATGGGCCAGAGTATGTGTTGAAGTCAGTGTAAAGTCAGCCTTGATTCTTTGACTTTTCAAATGCATGGCCCAAAGTTCCTTTTTTAAATTGCCTTGAAGCTCTCCAGAACAACCCTTAGTCATAACAATAATTTCATCTTGTCCATTATATGCAATATAATATGCCCATCCACACTGAACTCCGCACATCTCCATTTGAAGGCCTGGGCCTTGCCTCTCCCTTTGTTAGAATGTCCTTCCCTTCTTCCTTAGAATGTTCAAGCCACCTGCGGAGCTTGATCCTTCTCCTACCTAAGAACTTTGCTCAAACGGAGCTTTCTTAATGAGGCTCTTCCTGATGATGTTGTATACAGCAATCAGCATTTACCTTCAGCATTGCTGGTTCCCCTTAACCATCCCTGAATTTTTTTTTTTGTCCTAGTCCATGTCACCTAAAAAAACCATATAATTTGCTAATTATTATGTTTATTGTCTTTCCGTCTAGAGTGTCAGCTCCCTCAAAATAAGGACTGTTGCGTGTTTTGTTTCCTAGTGTATCTTAAGTGCCTGGAATATCCCAGATGCTTATCCATTCATTTACTCAAAAAAAAATCCATGCTTAGAGTAATATTTTCCACAACAGAATTTGAAACAAAAAATTTTTCTGGTGAATCCTGAGCTAACTAGATATTTCAGCAAACAAAGACTACTTTCCCGAGGATTCTGATTAATTGTGGCGTATCTTTTTACGTAAGCAGTTACGGACCACTGTGCAAAGCAAATGTATTATATATAGATAAAATCTAATGCACATATTTTAAACATTTTCAAAATTCCTTAAAGCTACAACACAAAAGTTAGTAGACTTTATTAGTCAATTCACTTAAAATCATTTTCAAACTCACTCAAGCACCTAGTTTGACTTGAGTTCAATGATTGAAATAAACATTTAACAGAATCAATGCACAAACATTTCTTTCATTATAAAAGTACATGAACTGTTCCAAAGGTCTAAGTAATGATACTTTTTAACTTTACCTCTAAATGTTAATATAACTGATATCTGCCTTCTAGATTAGAACATATGCTGAGAATTTACTGCTCTTTTTGTTCTCAAAATGGCAATTTCATGAGAGGTTAAAGCCAATATATTTTGAAAAGAAATGACATTATAGTAGTAATGTAACTTTCCAATCAAATATTAATGTTTTATAAATGTTTATTGAGCTTTTAAATTAAATAAATTCCATGCATGGGCAAAGTAAACTACATATATTCTGCCACAGAAGAAATGGTAAATCAAATATCTGGCTATTTAACAACAGTTCTCTATTTTCAACACTTGCGATGTCCTCATTCCCAAATTAATCCCTAGAAGGTAGTTTAAAGTACAGAAAAAAGCAAAAGTGAAAGAAAATGCTCTTATGACAGAAAGACTTGTGTTATAATTGTGTAATTATCAGAGTCCAGAATTTACAAATTACATCTCATAGCAACGTTTAACTTGCTTTACTAAACCTCTCATTCATGTAAAAGCTTAATTAACCCCCAAGTGACATTCTTCTCTTTGAAAGATCATATTTAAGTACTCACATTAAAATTCTAAACTTCTTTCATCTAACACAAGCAACATACATACAAGTAAGGCAACTATGTTAAAAGGCCTATGATCCCAATAATTGACATATTGTTCTAATAATTTACAGCAAACTGGTGCAGAACTTGTTTGACTGTCACTTTTTGGATGGCCCCTTACTCTGTGTGTCATTAAGTAGATAAGAACAAAGGAGTATTCTGTAATACACGAGTGTTTTTTTTTTATAAAAAAGGATTGAGTAAGATAAAAGTCCCAAAGAATCTATTACTATATAGCAAGTCCCTGACAAACGTGTTATAGTAGAAACAATGCAGTAGTGGAAGGAATGACCAATAGCATAGAACTCTTCCACCGTTAATTCAGTTCAGCAAATATTTTGGAGAGCCTACCAATTCAAAAGAGCCTTTCTTATTGAATTAATGTTGTGAATTTGTTATAACGTTGTTTGCAGAAATGGCAAATCTATCGTGAATGATATTGACTCTGCTAGGGCCATCACCTACACATCCACCAGCGATACAGGGAGTAGCGGTGATGTTATAAGAAAAACACTGTTGAGGATTTAAGAATGAGAGCGGTAGACAGACTTATAATACGGCTACGGTGATCCCGCATCCTGCTGTTCAGACCCTTGTGTAACCGTCTTCCCTTAGCGTGCGTACAACACATGACTTACTTCTAACTAATAAAACGCAGGTGACCCTTCGCATGACAGCTGCTTTCTCCATCATTATAACTCCTAAGAGAGGACTTCCCTAGGTAAGTACAACATACAATGAGTGGCTCACAAAACCCCTGCATATTTAACAATCAACTCTCATTTAATGACTCATATTTTATTCCATTGCTTGTTTTCTTTATAGAATGTTTCCCAATCTGAAAGCATCTTGTTTACCTACTAGTTTACTCTGGTAACTTCTGTCTTATCACAGTAAAATGTGAGTTCCATGCAGCAGTGGCCCACTGCTCACTCACACGGGCTTGTGAGACCCGATTGTCAAATACGCAGGAATTTTGTGAGCTCGTTATCATGCTCGAAGCTTCAAACTGGTCGTGGCAGGAATACTGACATCGTGGAAACTGGCAAACGACGCAAGTCGGGACCTTGTTTTTTAATGTTTCCAACGTGTTGGCCATCAGCACACCACCGTCTCCATGAGAGCAGAGACCTCCCTCCCCTTTCGCACAGTCAGCACTTAGATGCATTCAACAAAAAGTTATTAGATGAACACGTGCATAACTTTTATTGCTTTAGACAACTTCTCCTTTTTGTCCCAAGTACAAAAGACATAAGAAAATGATTCATTTGCCCAGTGAGAACAAGGTGCTCATGCTGGAACAATCGACTATTCAAAGATAGTCGTAACCAGATGCCGGGCCATGCATGGGCTAGCTGCAGCGATGGGGGCAGAGGTACTAGTTCCAGAAAAGGCATTAGGTAAAGAAAAGTTTTGTTATTATAACATTTATCTCCTCCACTGGACGAGGATCTTCTCCAGGCTGAGATGAAGTTGTATTCAATTTTGTGGTCCCTCCATTAGCCAGCACAATTTAGTGAGAATGAATAAATATAATTGTATCTTATCATGATGGAGTCTTATACTTGTACACTATGGATAAGCAAATAAATTCAGAACCTTATTCAAAGACTTCCCTCACTGGCCCAGCAAGTACTTCCATAATAATGACTCAGGCATACAGGGAGATGCCATTTGAAAACCTTTCTTGTAAAGTTTGCTAACTTTATTCAAAGAAACCAGTAACAGAAGTGAATCTCGGGACACTCTCATCTGTTGCCTAAACCACTAGGAGAACCCCTCAGGCCAAATTCAATATGCATGCTCACTACGCTCCGATCTGTGCTAACAAACCACATACTGAACTCCCTAATGAAAATAATGAGCCATTCTTGACAAATAACCCTATTTTTAATTTTGCCCTTGTCCAAATATGTAGTAATAACAAGGGTGATGCAGAGCTCTTTTATAATTCTACCCCTTAGGTGAGGGATTTGGAATAGTAGTTAAAATCCAATTCTCTCTTTCTTTCAAAGAGTATAATCAAAGTGCTCTGTCTCTAAGTGGCTGCTTCACTGCCTGCCAGAATACGTTATTTGCCTTTTTCTCCAAAAAGGCTTTCCAGCAAGGGCTCTTGGTGAAACAATCTTGACAAAGTTTTGCAGAGAAGAGCGATGCTCCAACACAAAACGGTCTGAAACCAAGCTGCCGTGCTGCATCCATAGCTGCTCTCCACGCTCGTCACGAACCTGGAGCTGATTAAATACAGGTAACTTTTCTCCTCTTCGCCCATCGATCGCTCTCCAGGCTTGGCCCGTAAGCAGGTTTTTCTGTGAATTGTGGTCCACTGGAAAAATCCGTTAACAAAGATATTTGAAAGTTTTCTCTTCCGTGGCCCCAGAGCAGGTGAAGCACTTCACGGCAATGACAGCATCTTGGATGGATAGTCTTCTGAAATTCGCCTGCAATAAACTGCCTGCCAAGGACAGAGGCCAGGTAGGCACGACTTGCAGATGCCCCCAATCACCTCTCGGGTCCCTGAAGATTAGCAATCTCTCTCCTGGTCCTGGGGGCAGGAGACACTTGTCATTAACTACATTTTCTGGAACATATCTGGCAGGCAGGGATCATTTTAGGAGGGTGCTATAAATTTTAACTCAGAGAAAGAAAAGAGAATCGGAATGTTCAATTACTGGTGAAGTTTGGTGGGTGATAGTAAGTCAACTTCTTGGACTTTATTTCCTAGATTGAGAGAAAACTTGCTCTGAATAAAAGGCTTAAAATCCAGTACAAAGTCAAATAAAAAAATGATGATGCCTAAAAATTGTATTCTCTTATGACCCCCTTAGACTGGCCAGAAACTGGTTGTGAAGTTTATTAACAATTTCCTTCTCCATCTCTTGTGTTTCTTAGTCTTTTATTTTCCTAATGAGGACAAAAGGAGTCTACGGGAACTTCAGTCGGGCACAGCTGCTACCTGACCCAGATGGTGAGGATCCCAGGATGCAGCAGCTGGGGCCACATGAAGCTTGGAGATGTTCCCTCTCCAGTCCAGTAACCAGAGTCACCTTAGATCTCAGGCTTTATCCTTGGGCCAAGCCCACCCCACCCCAGTCTACACTCACTGAATGACTCTGTCTCCTGCGGTAGCAGTCAGCAAAGATACACAAAGCCCTCAAACCTGCACATTTAGAATCACCTGAGAACTTCAAAGAATTACTAAAACTGAGCCTCAGATCCCAGGGGTTTCTATTAAATTGGTCTGTGGCTGGACTGGGCAACAATATTATTTTAAAGTGCCACAGAGCAAGCGTTTTCAAGATGATCCGAACAGGAAGAACCTTTCGACTCACGAGGCTCCCGTTGGAGGGAGGGGTGTGCACTCACGCTGGCACTGAATTGGGGCACATTTCTCAAGATACAGGATGAGAGACTCCAACTCACCCACGAACCAAGTCAGAGACACATTCAATCAAGGAGACAAGACTCCAGTGGCCACAGGAACCGAGTGACAAGGTCCTGCTGGGGACCCTGGTAAGAACCTGTTCCTTGTCCGAAGAGACAGATATGCCTCAGGCAGTGGTGCCAGGAGGAAATTTGCCAGGTTGTCCAATTTTTAGGAGAAGCTGAGAATTTAATTTCTCTATGAGATCTTTTGATTTCCTAAACATCTGCCACAAACATAAAACTTTGACATGTTGCCTAAAATTCCACCAATGAGATGTGACAGAAACGTGTCCATGTGAAAGTACTGTCATAACTTAGAGCGACTTAGCTCGAGCTACAAGCTCTGAGGGAAACCACTATGTGGGATAACAGCAGAGGGAAGTTTGCCGAGGGGCGTTGGGAAGCTGGGGGGGAGCGGGGCATGAGAGCTCTGGCGCCAGAGGGACAGGCAGAGGTGAGAGTAACACAGTAAAAGGAAGAATGACAACCCTGGCTACAGAAATAAACCGAAGGCCCCTCTGCCTTCCTGGCATTTATGTCTTTGAGGGAGGACAGACAATAAGCAAATACATATATAGAGAGTGACAATAAGTGATTTGGAGGACAAAGTAGAGTGAGGCTCCAGATACTGGAGGCTACGTCCTTATATAGGATGGTTCTGGAAGGAAGGGAGGGAGCAAGGAGCTGGGAGTCCTGGAGAAAGATGGTTCCAGGCAGAGGGAAGAGGAAGTGCAAAGGCCCTGAGGCATGAGTGTGCCTGGTGTGACTGAGCAGCAGCAGGGAGGCCAGCGCAGCGGGAGCAGAGCACATGAGGGACAATAATTGGGTGTCAGATTGGGACAGATGGATGGGGCTCTGTGAGGCACTACACGGGCATGAGCCTTTACCCTGAGTGAGACTGACAAGCGTTGGGGGGCTTTTTAACAGCAGTCACAGGATCTGACACACTTCCAAGTATCACTGAGAATGGAAAAACAAGCACCACATGTACTCACCATCAAATTGGTGTTAACTGATCAACACGTATGTGCATCTATCGAAGTAACAGATGTCAGGCAGGTGGGAGGGGGAGGAGGGGATGGATGTATTCACACCTAATGGGTATGGTGAGCACCGTTTAGGGGATGGACATGCTTGAAGCTCTGAGTAGGGTGAGGCAAAGGCAATATATGTAACCTAAATATTTGTGCCCCCATAATACTCTGAAATAAAACATTATTTAAAAAGGATCACTCTGCATCGAGAACTGCCGTGTTGAGACTATGCCATAGTGAGGACAACAGTAATGGCTCCAAGCCTTGCCAGGGGGACATGCAATAATCCACGCACGGTAACGTCTCCAAAGTCAAATCAGGTTTCTGCGGGCAGAGTAGTGGGAAATGCAGGCTAGGGAGTCAGAAACAGCGGATGTCCAACACTGGCTTAACCGTCTCCATCAAACCGGGCAAGCAATGCTCGCTTCCAGCCACATCCTCACCCTAGGAGCCGAAGCGAGCGTTGCGTTCTCAGCCAGCCCCATCCGAAGGGAAGGAAATCCCTCCGCTCACGTTGCAAGGGTCTGGAGGGTCGTGCAAGTCAGGATGGCAAAAAGAGAACGATGGCTTTTCCTTCGTAAACAGCCAGTGAATGTTTGAGTTATGGATAACAATTAAGTCCTAATTGGCAATAATGTAAACCTCTTCTGAATGGATGTGGTAAATATTGAAACAAACGAGCTGCTATTTTTCAGACCTGGATGGCAGTCAGTCAAGATGAAAAGCTAATTCCAGCCTTGGAGGCAAACTCTGTGTTTTAATCAAGTGTGACAGAGTGGGAACAATAAATTGGCATTTAAGGTGAGGGGCTATTTACTGCCCTGCTGCAATCCTCGTGATGATAAGCTGCACTGCCCCCTTGCAAAATGAAAGCAAGCCGTGGCTTTGATCCAGCACATAAGCATCTGGGGAGCTGGCCAGAGGCAGAGTTCAAGGCAGCTGAAAGCCAAAGGCAAATGGTCCACCTTCCCAGGTGGCCGTGCGGTGACGATGCCTTGTGCTGTTTGGTTGTCCTCACAGTAGCTGGCCGATGTAATTAATCAAAAGTTTATACTGAGAATCATGAAAATATGTGAGCGTCTATGCAAGCACTCTTTATCACACTGCAAACCAGCATCCAAATCTGATTACCAAGGATCTGAAATATTAATTTAGTACCTAATTTATTCAAGATTAGCTAGGTGCCATTATGTCCAAGGCACTGTATAGGCTCCAGGAAATTGTCAGAAAACAAAACTTACAAACCTCCTCTCACGTAACTTACATTGTAGTAAGAACAGTAACAGTTAAAACTTTAAGTTTTATGTTGGAGATCTGGACTATTCTAAGCATGCCATGTGCATTGACACGTGTATTCTTCATCATAACCCTAGGGATTAACTACTTTTACTATCTCCAATTGACAGCTGGGAATTGTAAGGCACAGAGAGGTTGAGTTATGAGGCCAAGATCACACAGCTATGGCTGCTGGGTAAGGGAGTAACTCAGGTAATGACCTTGACCATGTCAAGTTTCAAGTCTAGAGGGGACGCAAGCGCAAACAAAGAATCGCAAGTGGTTTTCAACTGTTACAAAGGAAATGCACCGAACCGGGGCAGGGGAAGGTGATAAGACCCAACCTAGCTTGACTTTTTCTTTATTATATAGCAATGAAACTTGTATTATGGCCTTTCATGAAAATGCATCTGTTTTCCTGCAAACATGTCTGGCTGATTTGAGGAAAATAGTTGGTTTTGCTCTTTGCCAAGACCGGCAGTCTAGAATCCTAATTTTCTTTCTTCGTATTCATTTTAACCTCCCTCTCCCAAATTCTATTAAGGGCGTGCTGAACGTGGAAGGGTGAGGTGAATATTTTCTAACACATTAAGCTTCCTGGATCAGAGAGTGTATATAATTTATATATGCAACGTTCTGAAGATTTCATATCTTCTGTGAGTCTGTCTCCATATAAATTATTTATATGTTTTAATATTTCAATAAAGCCAGTAGGGTTCATGTTACTCTGAATCCCTCATTCTAATACTCAGGAAAGAAAAACAGCTTGTAAAATATTTACTTTATTAATCTTAACATTGAGGGTATTTTATTAATTGTACAGGATTTAAGGGGATGGTAAAAAATGAAAAGGAAAAGAAAACTCTTTCTGTCCCTCATAGTCTCAGGTGCTCGCCAGGTGACACGGTGCCATGTTCTTGTATAACTGCTGCTCTGATTCTCCAGAGGTGAAGACGACAGAGAATTAAACAAAGATGCCGACTTCCTAAATAAGCTTCGTTAATTGCCTGACAACGAAATCGTGAGCTTTCTCACTTTGGTGGGGACAATCACAACACAAGTTCCAAGTTTCCAGATCACATGCTCGAAAGGTGTTTGCAGCTGGTTGAGTTCTACTCAGAAAGCATAAAGCCCTGGAGGAGCTCAGTCAAGTCATTACAGCATTTGGCAAGACACTCTTCCTCACTGGTCCTCAGTTTCCCGCACTGATAATGGGAATAGCAACTGTCTCCATCTCACAAGGCCGATATCAGAGTTCAGTTAGTCCATATATGAAGAACGCCTAGAACACGACCTAGCACGAGCGAGCTTGTACGTGCACAGAAGCTGCTATGCTGCTGTTACGCATTCACACATTTCACACGTATTTATCAGACACCACTCTAACTGTGAAAGAGAGCAAAGACAAGGTCTTTGTTCATTGCCATATACTCTTATAAGGAAAGCAGACAAACATAATTTCAGCTCTGGTTAATGGCTATGAATAATTAACGAGATTAATGGGAAAGGATGCCTCCTTGGGCATCAGGAGAATTGGAAACTCCTCTCTGTGGAGGTGACATTGGAGGTGAGACCTGAATGGTGGAGAAAGTCCTGGCTGGGAGGAAACTGGAAAGCAGCGTTCGACACAGAACAGCAAAGGCGAAAATCTTGCCCTAAAATACCTTAGCTTGTTACAGGAGCCGAGAATCCCACTGAACCGAGGGAGAAGGGTTAGCGAGGAAGGCCCAGAGGTGAACAGGAACCAGGTCCAGCCGTGAGGACTGGTGAGGAGTTGGCTTCTCTGCCAAGTGTGCCCGGAAGCCACTGGAACCTTACAGGCTTGAAAATAACACCCTTTAACTCACATCTTAAAAAACAACTCTGGCTGTTTCAGCTATTTGCCCAGGTCACCAGAGGTGGACACGTCTTTCCCACACCCAGAGGGGAGAAAGACTGAGGGGCTTACTGAGAATGTAAATCTCACATGTGCAAAGAGCCGGAGGAGACCTCCAGAGGATGAAGTCCCACATCTTCATTTCACAGAGAAGGAAACAGCGCATCTCCCCAG